>PVJN01008420.1:0-65189 GCA_004026805.1 Lasiurus borealis | reverse complement strand
ACAATGAAAGTTTTCACTGTACATTTTTTTGTAACCCTAAAGGCTTGTCACGGGAGGCAGCTAACATGTAAAAGGAATAAAGACTGCTGCTGAGATTGCGTTTTTTAAGCCCCAGGTCAATGTGGCTTAAACAATAACAGTAAGATGGCCTCTTGGGAGATTTGGTCTGGGTTCCTTAACAAACCACCATTGTTTCCTTGGAGGAATATTTTACTTTTATATCAGGCTATCATAATGTTGGATACACAAGTAAACTTTTGAAAGGGAGAAAAATGACTCTTTAGAAAATCCATTTGCAATTGCAAAGCACTTTATAAATATTGTAGGCTTGAGTTTTCACCTTCACTCTTACAGCATTTCCCATTATTTGCTGGACACAGTCCTGTTATAGTGGTTGTATCTCCATGAGCTATATGCCAACTTCCACGAATGACGCCATTTCAATACGCCCAGCTTCACTAATGTTTAGCCAGCTGGTAGTCCCCGTCAGCCAATCCAAATAGTTCATTGTTAGATGAAATCGTTTCACAGGCAACCACAGGTCGTAGGCATGTGAGTTTTATTAAGGCTTATTCCACAGACTAGGACAAAACCACATAGAACAGTTTTACCCCGAGTTGCTGAGTGAGACTCATTGCAAACAATTTCCAAGAAATCATAGTCTGGGTGGAATTTTGAGTTGTGGAGGTATGTAGAAGTGCTCAGGGTCCTGAGTGCCAGCAGAAACCGTGTCCCTTTCTGGTAATGGGAAGGCCTTATTTCATGACACGCTTCCCAGACGTGGAGGTCAGTGCTTCTTACTCTCTTAAATAGAAAGGATAAATAGAAGTCATATAATGCATAGTGATGGTTTCGCCAAGGGTAACAGCGTACTTCTGAAAGGCTACACAGAGCTTATTTAATGACATTATCAGCAGGGTGCCCCACACTCATTCCTACAAGTGCCATTTTCTGTGCTCTTGGATGAAAAACTTCCCTTTCAGATGCCACCTCGGAAGCACCATTTCCCGCAGCTTCTCCAGGAGGCTGTCCCAACTGCTCTGGAAAATGTCTCCATTGGAAAGGGAGTGGAGAGTGTCACAGGAACACTGAGCTCAGATTAGGCCAATGCAAACTCAGAAAGTGCACAGATCACATTGAAATGAAATACTAGTGTCAGTTAGTAGGGAAACAGTTACAAGGATACTCAAAACAATAAAATTGTTTTTAAGAGGCCCGGCCAGCATTGCTCAGTGAATGAGTATCAACCTATGAACCAGGAGGTCACAATTCGATTCCCAATCTGAGCGTAAGCCCAGATTTGTGGGCTCGATCCCCAGTGTGGGGCATCAGGAGGCTGATCAATGATTCTCTCTCATCATTGATGTCTCTCTCTCTCTCTCTCTCTCTCTCTCTCTCTCTCTCTCTCTTCTTTCCTCTTTGAAATCAATAAAAATATATTTTTAAAATATTGGTTTTGAAGAATTAGTGAGGTGTTGGCTACACAGAGAAACTCAAGCCAAGATTCAAACATGAGAGACTGTTTCCTTAAGAGCTACTGATCTGGGAGGTGGCAGAGCACACTTAGCAGGGTTAACCATTCCCCATTCACAACCAGAGTGCTGTCTCAGATCTGAAAGCCTGTATCATTGCAGACATATATGCTATATCCTGATGTTCTCTGATTTTTATGTGTTCATGAATCTTGTCCCTTTACCCAAAGTATAATTCATTTAAGCTTACAAACTATATAAAATCTTACATTTGAATCCCACATGAAACTTTTCAGTGTACTGAGAATAGAATCTGTATTCAATAAATATTTATTGAAAAATTAAATATATTGATGCTGAAACAAAGAGGAGCAGGAAATCCATGTATCCAATACACTGTGAGTTCCATGAGGGCAGACACTGTGAGAACCTGCTCACCCTTGCATCCAATACCTGATAGATACATGCATTTCTTGTTGATTATGTAAGATCTGTTGTGTTGATTTATAAACACTTTACAATTTTTATGTATCTTTACTTAAGTTTTCATGTACTAACCCATTTTCCCACTTAATAACTATTCTTTTATAACTGATTTTGTAATAGCTACATTTATTGCATGAATGGACCATGATTTATTTAACCAATATGCCAGGCATGTAAGTGCTTTCCATTATTTTCATTTTCTCATCTTCTTTTCTCTTTTTCTCCTTATGTCCAGACTCTTAAAATGTTCACTTAGAAGAATCTTTACTCTTTTGTCTAGAAACAACTCCAAATAGCTTCTGAGGACAATTGTGAGATGTTTTGTTTGTTTGTTTAAAAAAAATTATAAAGTTTTAACCAGCTTTTTTAAATTTACATTATTTATTTTAAACCTTTTTTTATTTTAACATAATGTTAGAATTCCATGCAGTTCTAATAATAGAGAGATTCTGTGTTCCCTTTGCCTAGTTCACTCTCATGATAAAATCTTGCAAAACTACAGTACAAAGTCATAATCAGGATATTGACATTGACACAGTCAAGACACTGACATTTTCATTACCACAAGGATGTCTCCTATCATGCTTCTATCACCACATCCTCTTCTCTCATGCCCCTTCCCCTCCTTAAACCCTGGCAGCCACCAATTTGTTCTCCATTTCTGTTTTGTCCTTTCATGACTGTTGTGTAAATGGAATCATACAGTATGTAAACTTTTGGGATAGGCTTTTCCACTCAGCTTAATTTTCTGGATACTCGCCCAGGTTATTGCTTGTACCCAGTTTGTTCTCTGTGCTCATCCTGAGCAGCAGTCCATGATGTGGATCCACCCCGGTATGTCTGTTTACCCACCGAAGGACATCTGGTTGTTCCCAGTTTGGGACTGTAATGCATAAAGCTGCTGTAAACACTTGTGTACAGGTTTTGTGTGAACATAAGCCTTTATTTCTCTGGGATGAAAAGATAAGAGGGCAAAGAGCAATTGCTGGATTGTATAGTCTTTGCATGTTTAAGAAACTGCCAACCGTTTTCCAGAATGTTTGTATCATTTTACATTTCTATGAACAATGTATGAGTGATTCAGTTTTTCTAAATTTTTCCTTAGCATGGAGTGTTGGCATTATTTTTTCATTTTAGCCATTCTGATAGGTGTTTAGTGATATATCACTGTGTTTTGTTTGTTTTTAAATGAGTAAACTTTCTTTTTTAGAACAGTTTTAGGCTCACAACAACGACGAGTGGAAAGTACAGAATTCCCATATTCCCCTTGCCTCACAAACCCACAATTTCCCTGCTACAGACATCCTGCACCACAGTAACTATTTGTTGCACTAATAAATCCACATTGACATGTCATTATTAACAAAGTCCATAGATTACATTCATGGACATCTTGGTGTTGAATATCATTAATGGCCTTGACAAATGTATAATCATACATGGCTTCATTCACTTAGAAACATACATTTTACATTTCTTCCAAGTCTTTGCATGGGTTGTAGCTTGCTTATTTCTAGTGCTGAATAATACTTTATTATTTAGATATATTACAGTTTATTTATCCATTCACCTATAGGATATCTTGATTGCTTCTAAGTTTTAGCAATTATGAATAAAGTTGCTTTAATATCTTTGAATAGGTTTTTGTGTATACATAAGTTTTCAATTCATTTCAGTAAATACCAAGGAGTGAAATTACTGGATCATAAGGTAAGAAACTGTCTTCAAAGTGGCTGTACCATTTTGCATTCCCTTCAGCAACAAATTAGAATTCCTGTTGCTCCACATCCTCACCAGCTTCTGTTGTCAGTGTTCTGGATTCTGGCCACTCTAATAGACATGCAGTGGTATTTCACTGTTGTTTTAATTTTAATTTCCTTGATCATGCATGATGTATGGCATCTTTTCATATGCTTATCTGCCAACTATATCTTCTTTGGTGAAGTGTCTGTTGTGTTCCTTTGCCATTTTATAACTAAGTTGCTTGTTTTGTTATTGTTGGATTTTAAGAGTTCCTTGTATATTTTGGATGAAAACCTTTATCAGATGTGTCTTTTGCAAATATTTCTCTCTCAGTCTGTCTCATTTTCTCATTCCCTTGACATTGTTTTTCTACAGAGCAGAATTTTTCAATTTATTGGTACCTGGTGTGGAGGAAAGACTATTCCATGACATGACCACTGCCTGAGCACTCCTGGACCTGCCAGTTAAATCAGGGAAGAGATTGCTTCCCTTACATCTCCTCAGAGACTTTCAGATCAATACCTCCTCTTTGTCCCCAGTCCCAGTTAGCACTGGTTCCTCTACCCCAGGCAAGCATGGTAGGTGGATTCCCCTGAGTCACACTACAATAATCCATTCAGCCCTATCCTGTATCGTCCCTGATGTGGGGCACAGAGAATATCCACAGTGTCTCAGCACCATGAGACACACTTCATCTGTAAATTCCCATTATAATCTCACTAGAGGTCCAGTGCACAAAATTCATGCAAGGGGGAAGGGGAGTCCTCCTAGCCTAGCCTTCACCCTCTCCAATCTGGGAGATAACTGGCAGTCAGATATTCCTCTCACAATCTGGGACTGCTGATTCCTAACTCCTTATCTGCCTACCTTCCTGATGCCCCCTAACTTCTTTCCCTGCCAGCTTGATCACTCCTAATTGCTCCCCTCACCAGCCTGGTTGGCCACAACTGCCCCTCTCTGCCAGCTTGGTCACTCCCAAATACCCCCTCCCCGTTGGCCTAGTTGTCCCTCATTGCCCCCCTCTGCTGGCCTGGTTGCCCCTAACTGCTCCCCCTCTTGCCAGCCTGGTCACCCCCAACTGTCCCCCCCCTCTGCTGGCTTGGACACCCCTCACTGCCCTGCTCTGTCAGCCTGGTTGCCCTTCACTGCCCATTCTGCTGGCCTGGTCACTCATGTATGTAGCCTGCTGGTCAGTCATTTGGTCATCCCTCGCTAACCCCCTGCCAGCCTTGTTGTCCATGCAGCCCGCTGTTTGATTGTTACTGTGACGGTGTTGTGACCAATTTGCATATTACCCTTTTATTAGTATAGATAATGTAATGACAGAGTTATCACCCTCTTCCTCTAGTCTCTCAGCCAGGAAATTTTGCATAATATCTGGCTTATTATTTCTTTCATGGATCATGTTTTTGGTATTGTATCTAAAAAGCCATTGTCCTACCCAAAGTCATCTAAGTTTTCTTTTATGCAGTTGTCCCCCTTTACTCATGGGGAATGCCTGAAACCGTGAACAGTAAGTAATCCTATGTACATTATGTCGTTTCCTTAAACAGACATACCTATGATAATGTTTAATTTATAAATAAGGCACGTAAGAGATTAACAGCAATAACTAGTAATAAAACAGAACAATCATAATAATACACTGCAATACAAGTATGTGAATGGGGTCTCTCTCCCTCTCCCTATCTCTCTCAAAATATCTTCTTATACTATATTCAACCTCCTTCTGGTTATGTGAAATGGTAAAATGCCTATGCCGTGAGATAATATGAGGTGAATGAGATATTTTAAAGTAATAGGCATTACTTGAACATCAGCTCTGCTACCTTGATACCTCAATAGTCAATAGTCAATCTGATAACTGAGGCAGCTACTAAGTGATTAGGGTGAATAGTGGACACACCAAACAGGGGGATGATTCACATCCCAGGCAGGAAAGAGCAGGATGGCACAACATTGTATCACGCCACTCAAAAGGCATGCAATTAAAACTTATGAATTGTTTATTTCTGGAATTGTTTAAGAATACATTTTGAGTGTGGTTGATTGAAACTGCAGAAAGTGAAGCTGTAGATAAGGGGGACTACTGAATTATCCTCCAGGAGATAACGGGCTCTTATAAAACCCAGCAGGTTAGGCTCTGGTAACAGTTCCTCGTGAGGATGGGCTTTATTAAGAACAGAATGCTCCTGCTACTTCAAAATGGTTACTTTGCCCCTTCTCCCGCCAGAAGGATGAGGGAATTTTCCTCTGGCATTCACTGTGAAAACCTGATAGAGCTTTTGGTAGTAAAATTCACAAAAGCATCAGGGCCTCCCTGAGTTGCTTTGCAGTGTTTTACTCACAGATTTGTCCATACTTGAGCCTCAAGCAACTGTCTTTGGGTGTGGTTTTAGTTTGCATTTCCCTAATGGTTAATGATGTTGAACATCTTTTCATATGCTAAGGACAGTTTAAATCATATTAACTTATAGTGAAAGTTGACTTTTCTAACAACAACAACAAACAACAAAACTTCATTCTCAAAAATTTTTCACCTAAAGAAACTAGGCCACTCAGAGATCTAGAATTATGTGTCTGCTAGAATTATGTGTCTGCACCGTTAACTTGCTATTCCATTTCCTGAAGATGGGAATGGTATCTTGTCCACTAAGCACAATGAAGCTTATTGAGTTGCACTGATCTATTCAATAGATGACTCAGAACTTGACATCAGAACTTTAGGTAGGAAAGAACAACACTTTCTTCATACAAATAATAGAAACATATCAAAGGCAGGCTGTTAAAAAGTGGTGATCAGAGAACAAGATTTTCAATTCCTAAAATCTTCAATAAAGAATAGAACTGTGAATCCCACTAAGGCACAGTTTACTGTTACATGTATCAGGACATTGCAAGTGAAACAAGAGCTCTACCTACTATGGCTTTTAAAAGCTAAAAATTATTGTATTGGAAAATGTTTATCATATCACAGCCTCAGCATTACATTCAGCTTTCATCGTACTAATATATAAAGCTAGTATGGCGAATGCCATATCTCAGCAGTTTCATTTTCCTGCTTCTAATGGCCTATTGCTCATTTAATCTGGACTTCCCAAATTCACTTCTTAGTAATGAGTTTTCAAGCATGCTATGTTGTTCTCTGATATCTGGAAATTATTTTAATATTTTTGTTGCTATTATTTTAAAATTAGTTTTGGCTTTTTCATAAATATATACTCATTGATTGAATTTAACAAATTAAACCATTATAGAGAGCTCAGGAATTGCAGCATGCTTTACCAGACACACAAAAGCCAGGCTAATGCAAAACACATGGAATGCAGGGTCAAATCAGAAGAAGCGGGAGGGACAAGAGAAGCAAGCAGTTGCAAATGTCCCCTCCAACCCTAAGGAGATTTTTGAGGTCTCTGGTGGAGCAATCTGTTGTGTATCCACATTAGTCATTCCTTTCCCACTGCACACATATTACACATTACAGTGGATGCATTTGGTTCCCCGGCCCGTTTACTTTTCATTTGTGTCTAAGTAACATGTATGGCCTTTCTCCTTCTCACTGAAGGTCTGTCTATATATATATTTTGTTTTGTTTTTTTAAGATTTTGAGGATAACATAAGCTTAAAAATATGGGCAGTAGATTTTAGGAAGAAACAAATATGTGAGAATAATGTAAAATACGGAAATAATTTTGAGCAATTACATTGTAGAATTATAATACCTAGCAGTGTATAAATAGAATAATGAATGTCAACGTAACATCTATTCTCCTCTCTTTTTTCTTACAAATGGTTTGTTTTTCTGCCTCCTTTGGAAATAAAGGAAGCAAATGAGATATAAGCAGAAAATATTGAGAGGCATTTCTGATAAGGTATTTTTTGCAGCGAAGTGAAAATTACAAGATCTCAGCAACCATCTTGGACTCATAATGAGAAAGCAAAGAGAATCACGACCCAGAGTTCTGGGCTTAAGACATCCTAGGGGGCTGGACCAAGCCAGCAAATGACTATCTGAGCACCTTATTACTGCAGAAAAATAAACTTTTGTGTGATGAAGCCACTTTTGTTTGAATATTCTGTTATTGGTAGCAGAACCTAATCTTTGGTGATACTGTTGGTAATGAAAAGTATTCAAACCCCATTGGTTGAATTTGAGGAGAAAGTTTAGCTCTTATTTAAGAAAAGCAACCACTAATAATTTCATACGTATTCTCAATGGAGAATACTATTTTTGACTAATATATAAAGATATAATAGAGATGCTATATGCCGACATGCACAAATTTAGAAATAGAAACAAGGATCAGGTTAAAACTGAGAAAAACAGCTGAAACCAGTTTGGCTCAATGGACAGAGCATTGGTCTGCGGATTGAAAGGTCCCAGGTTCGATTCCAGTCAGGGTGACTCTTTAAACTTCCAGGGTAACAGGTAACTATTGGGAAATTATTTTTGCAATGGCTTTAGTTATGTTAGTTATATCTTCTGTTGGTTATGTAGTCTTTTTGAAAAATCTAAATCATTATATTATTTAACAAAAATTCACAACTTTTATTCAAATATCTGGATAACATGGGAAGAGAGAAAGAATTTAGTTTAAAGTAACTTGGAGGGGCTGGTATGCAAAAAATATTTAGCATTGGTACTATCATTTTTAAAGGTACATTTAATCTGAACTGATTATTTTTTATTCCCAATGGAGAGCTAAATATAAAGAAGTGACAATATGATTTAGCCTATTTTGTTCAGATATTTTTTTTATGGTAACTCTATCTTTTAAAAAAATATATTGTTTAAGGTATTACAAATATTACAAACTAGAGGCCCAGTGCATGAAATTCATGTACAGTGGCAAAAAGGGGTGTCCTTCAGCCCAGCCTGCACTCTCTCCAATCTGGGACCCCTTGAGGGATGTCCAACTGCCTGTTTAGGCCCCTATCCTGAATCAGACATCTCTCTCACAATCCACAACTGCTGGTTCCCAACTGCTCACCTGCCTGCCTTCTTGATTGCCCCAACTTCTTTTGGCTGTCAGCCTGATCACCCCTAACCACTACCCAGTCAGCCTGATTGATGCCTAACTGCTCCCCTGACAGCCTCTTTGTCCATAAGTACCCTACCTTGTCACCTGGTCACCTTTAACTGCCCTCCCCTGCAGGCCTGGTCACCCCTAACTGCTTTCCCTGCAGGCCTAGGTCCTCCCCCAATGGCCCTTCCCTGCAGGCCCAGTCACTCCCAACTTCTCTCCCTTCAGGCCTGGTCCCTCCCAAACTGCCCTCCCCTGGTGGCCATCTTGTGGTGGTCATCTTGTGTCCACATGGGGGCAGTCAACTTGTGTGTTAGAGCGATGGTCAATCTGCATAATACTCTTTTATTAGATAGGATAGAGGCCAATTTCTCCACATTCCATCAACATTTATTATTATCGTCATTTTTTTTCTTTATTGATTAAGGTATTACAACTATGTCCTTATTCCTCCATTGCCTCCCCAACCCCCCAGTTTTGCACTCACCCTCACCCCCTGTTGTCTGAGTCCATTGCCTATGCTTATATGCATGCATATAAGTCCTTTGGTTGATCTTTTCCCCTTACCACCACACTATCCTACCTTCCCTCTGATCAATGCTTCTCTGTCTCTAGATCTGTTTTGGTTCATTGGTTTATGTTGTTCATTATAATCTACAAATGAGTGAGAGCATGTGATATTTATCTTTTTCTGACTGACTTGTTTCACTGAGCATAATGCTCTTCAGCTCCATCCATGTTGTTGCAAATGGTAGGAGCTCCTTCCTTTTTACAGCAGCATAGTATTCTATTGTGTAGATGCACCACTGTTTTTTAATCCACTCATTTGCTGATTGGCACTTAGGTTGATTCCAAATCTTAGCTATTGTAAATTGTGCAGCTATGAACATAGGGGTGCATATATCCTTTCTGATTGGTTTCTAGTTTCTTGGGATATATTCCTAAAGGTGGGATAACTGGATCAAATGGAAGTTCCATTTTTAGTTTTATGAAGAAATTCATACTGTTCTCTACAGTGGCTGCACCAGTCTGCATTCCCACCAGCAGTGAAGGAGGGTTCCTTTTTCTCCACATCCTCACCAGCATTTGTCGTTTGTTGATTTGTTGATGATAGCCATTCTGACAGGTGTGAGATGGTACCTCACTGTCATTTCGATTTGCATCTTTCACATGATTAGTGACAGCATGTTTTTATTTGTCTGTTGGCTTTCCTTATGTTTTTTTTTTTCAAAATGCATCTATTTAGATCAGTTGCTTATTTTTTTATTAGGTTGTTTGTCTTCCTTTTTTAAGTTGTTTGAGTTCCCTGCACATGTTGGAGATTAAACCCTTATCGGAGTATCATTGGCAACTATGTTCTTCCATAGAGTGGTTTTTTTATTGTTTTGTTGATGGTTTCTTTTGCTATGCAGAAGCTTTTTGTTTTGATGTAGACCCATTTGTTTATTTTCTCTTTGGTTTCCATTGTCCTAGGAGCTGTGGTGAAGATATTGCTTCGGCATAATAGATTTTGCTGCCTGTGGATTCCTCTATTATTTTTCATGCTTTCCCATCTTAGGTTTAGGTTCTTTGTCCATTTTGAGTTTATTTTTGTGTATGGTGCAAGTTGGTGGTCTAGTTTCATTTTTTTGCATGTGTCTGACCTAATTTCCCAGCAGCATTTATGGAAGAGATTATCTTTACTCCATTATATGTTCCTGCCCTCTTTGTCAAATATTAATTAGGCATAGCAGTTTGGATTGATTTCTGGGTTCTCTATTCTATTCCATTAGACTATATGTCTGTTCTTGCACCAGTACCAGGCTGTTTTGAAAACAGTAGCTTTGTAATACAGCTTGAAATCTGGTATTGTTCTTCTTTGTTCTTCTACGTTGTTCTTCTTTCTCAGGATTACTGCAGGTATTTGGGCTCTTTTTTTGTTCCAGATGAATTTTTGGAGAGTTCTTTCTAAATCTGTGAAATATGCCATTGGTGTTTTAATGGGGAGTGTATTGAAAATATAGATTGCTTTGGGTAGTACAGACATTTTAATGATGTTGATTCTACCAATCCATGAACACAGTATGTTCTTCCATCTGTTTATATGTTCCTCTATCTCTTTTTTTCAACATCCTGAAGTTTTCTGAGTAGAGGTATTTTACTTCCTTAGTTAAGTTTATTCCTAGGTATCTTATTTTATTGTTTTTTTTTTGTTGTTGTTGTTTTTGTACAATGGTAAATGCGAGGATTTTAATTTCTCTTTCTGTAAGTTCACTGTTGGGGTATAATGTTGCTAAATTCATTCATTTATTAAATCTAATAATTTTTTGTCGAATCTTTAGGGTTTTCTATGTATAGTCATGTCATCTATGAATAATGACAATTTCATTTCTTCTTTTCCAGTTTCGATGTCTTTTATTTCTTTTTCTTGTCTGATCGTTTTGGCTTGCACTTTCAGTACTATGATGAACAGAAGTGATGAAAGCGGGCATCCCTGTCTTGTTCTTATTCTTAAGGGAAATGGTTTTAATTTTTGCCTATTTAATATCATGTTGGCTGTGGGTTTGTCATATAAATTTTTTATTATATTGAGATATGACCCTTCTATCCAACTTTGCTGACTGTTTTTATCAGAAAAGGGTGTTGGACTTTGTCAAATACCTTTTCTGCATCAATTGATATGATTATGTGATTTTTGTCTCTCAGTTTGTTTATGTGATTATCACATTTATTTATGTTTTTTGCACTTTTTAAATTTTTATTATTGTTTAAAGTATTATGTGCCCTAGCTTGTTTGAGTCAGTAGATAGAGCATTGGCCTACAAACTGAAAGGTCCCAGGTTCGATTCCAGTCAAGGGCAAATGCCTGGGTTGTGGGTTCGATCCCCATTAGAGGACTTGTAAGAGGCAGATGATCCATGATTCTCTCTCATTATGGATGTTTCTATCTCTCCCTCTTCCTTCCTCTCTGAAATCAATAAAAATATATTAAAAATAAATAAATAAAGTATTACATATAGTAGTATATGTCTCCTTTTTTCCCCGCAATTGACCTTCTTCCAGCCTCCCCTACCCCTCTGCACATGACCACACCCCCATCCTAGTATCTTGCATCCATTGGTTATGCTTATATGCATACATACAAGTCCTTCAGTTGATGTCTTACCTCTACCCTCCCCCAATCCTCTCCAGCCTTCCTGCTGAAGTTTGATAGTCTATTGATTTGCTGATATTGTACCAGCTTTGCATCCCTTGAATAAATCCCACTTGGTCATGTTGTATGATCTTTCTAATGTAATGCTGGATCCAGCTTGCTAGAATTTTGCTGCAGATTTTAGCATCTATGCTCATCAGAGATAGTAGCCTGTAATTCTCTTTCTTTATTGTGTCTTTATCTGGTTTTGGGATTAGGGTAATGCTAGCTTCATAGAAAGAGCTTGTAAGTGTGCCTTCCTCTTGAATCTTTTGGAATAGTCTGAGAAGGATTGGATTGGTTTTAGTTCTTCTTTGAATGTTTGGTAAAACTTCCCTGTAAAGCCATCTGGTCCAGGGATCTTGTTTGCTGGAAGCTTTTTAATTACTGTTTTAATTTCATCAGTAGTTATCAGCCTTTTCAGTTTTTTTTTTTATTCTTTCTGATTAAGTTTTGGAAACTTATATATTTCTAGAAATGTGTCCATTTCATCGAGATTGTCCAGTTCGTTGGAGTAGATTTGTTCATAGTATTTTTTTTTTACAATCCTTTGTATATCAGTGGGGTCAGTTACTTCACCTCTTTTATTTCTAATTTTGTTTATTTGGGTCCTCTCACTTTGCTTCTTGGTGAGCCTGGTAGAGGTTCATCAATCTTGTTTATTCTTTCAAAGAACCAGTACTTGGTTTCATTTATCTTTTGTATTTCTTTTCGTTTCTATGTCATTTATTTCTGCTCTAATCTTTATTATCTCCTTTCTTCTGCTCACTGTGGGCTTTTCTTGTTGCTCTCTTTCTAATTCTTTGAGTTGTTGAATTAGATGATTCATTACCATTTTTTTCTTGTTTTTTGAGGTAGGCCTGTAGAGCTATGAACTTCCCTCTTAGGACTGCTTTCATTATGTCCCATAGATTTTGGATTGTTGTGTTTTTATTATCATTTGTTTCCAGGATGCTTTTTATTTCTTCTTTGATCTCTTTGGTAAACCAATCATTGTTTAATAGCATGTTATTTAGCCTCTAAATGTTTGATTTTTTTTCCATTGTTTTTATTGTAGTTGATTTCTACTTTTATGCCCTTGTGATCTGAGAAGATGCTTGTTATGATGTCTGTCCTCTTGAATTTGAAGAGACTTTGCCTGTGTCCCAATATGTGGTCTATTTTTGAAAATGTGCACTGGAGAAGAATGTATATTCTGTAGCTTTGGGGTGAAATATTCTAAAGATCTCAATTAAGTCCATCAGATCTAGTGAGTCATTTAGGATTGCTGTTTCTTTTCTGATTTTTTGTTTAGAGGATTTATCCTGTGGTGTCAGTAGGGTATTAACATCTCCTACTATGATTGTATTGCTATTGATCTCTCCCTTGATATCTTCCAGAAGTTGTTTTACGTATTTGGGTGCTCCTGTATTGGATGCATATAAGTTTACCAGAGTTATTTCTTCTTGTTGAATTACACCCTTTAATATTATGTAGTGGCCTTTCTTATCTCTTGTTATGGCCTTTATTTTGAGGTCTATTTTGTCAAATATGAGTATTGAAATCCCAGATTTTTTTCTCATTTCCATTTTCTTGAAAAAAAAATTTTCTATTCCTTCACTCTCAGTCTGTGTGAATTCTTTGTTCTGAGGTGAGTCTCTTGCAGGCAGCAGATATATGGGTCATGTTTCTTATCCATTTAGTTACCTTATGTTTTTTTATTGGAGCATTTATTCCATTTATATTTAATGTTATTATTGATAAGTAGTTGTTTGTCATCATTTTTATTCTTAATATTTGTGTTTCTTCTTGCCTTTCTGTTTCTTCTTTTTACAGCAGTCCCTTTAGCATTTTTTGTATTGCTGGCTTGATGGTAATAAACTCTCTTAGCCCTTTTTTTGTCTGTGAAGATCCTGATTCTATCTTCAATTTTGAATGATAGCCTTGCTGGTTATGGTATTCCTGAATTCAATACCTTGCTTTTACATCACTTTGTTTATTTCATTGCATTCCCTACAGGGCTGCTGTGTTTGTCTTGAGAAATCAATTGATATTCTAATAGGAGATCCCTTGTAGGTAACTTTCTGTCTCTCTCTGGCAGTCTTTAAAATTCTTACTTTATAGTTGGTGTTTGCCAATTTAATTATGATGTGTCTTGGTGTCAGTCTTTTTGGGTTCAACTTGTTTGGGACTCTATGAGCTTCTTAGATTTGCATAGATTTTTTCTTGCCAATATCAGGGAAGTTTTCTATCATTATTTCTTCAAATAGGTTTTCTATTCCTTGCTTCTCTTCCTCTCCTTCTGGTATCCCTATTATGCCAATATTGTTTCATTTTGTGTTGTCCCAAAGCTCCCTTAGGCTCTTTTGCTTTTCAAATTTTCTTTCCAGTTGCTGCTCTGTTTTTTCCTACCTTGTCTTCTAATTTTGCTGGTGCAGTCCTCAGCCTCTTCCAGTCTACTGTTTAAACCTTCCACTGTGTTCTTTATTATAGCTATGTCATTCTTCATCTCCTCTTAATTCCTTTTCATGTTGGTGACATTCTCATTCAGCTCCTTAAAATCTTGTTGAGTTGTGTGTGTTTGTCATCCAGCTGTTTGAGTATCCTTATATCCATTACTCTGAATTCTTTCTATGACATGTTTCTTGCTTCAATTTCATTTAATTCCCTTTCTGGTGATTCCTCTTTTTCTTTCCTTTGGGGATTGCTTTTCTGTCTTCCCATATTTTGCTGTAACATTTTAATTGTAGGTCCTATTGCTTTACTACCCAGGTTCTTTTGGGGATGGTGCTATTGGTGTGATCTCTCAGGTCTCCTGGGCTTGGTAATCTAGCATAGTTCCCTCCTTGAGCTATTTGAGTTCTCTTGATGTAGAGCTGTGATCTGGAAAGGCGCAACTGTGGTGTCTAGAAGTTAGCAGCTGTGAAGAGTGGTGTCCCAATTTTTGCCATCTTGCACCCTTGGTTGAAATCATGCATGCCCAGTAGGGGACTCACAGTGGCACTCAGGAGTGCATCTGTAAGGGTGGTGGGGCTCAGGAGGACTGCACTCTGGAAAGGTGTGACTGTGGTGTCTAGAGTTCTATAGCTGTGGGGTAGGCAGACTCAGCTTTTATTGCTGCCCCCATGGTTGGATACACGTGCCCCAGTGGCAGCTCACAGGGTTACCCATGGTGTGTTTGCCAGCGGGGTATACTGACACACTCTGAAGGACCTTGATGCTGAAGTCACACAATTGACTTGTCTGTGAACAAGTATTCCGGAATTCAGAATTTCTAAAGCCCAGCAGTGCTCCACTGTTTGTATAAGTGCACGCCCAGCGGTGGCTCACAGCAGCACCCAAGAGCGGTGGGTTTGGGAGGCCTGCACACTGGAAAAGTACGTGACTGTAGTGTCCAGAATTCTGCAGCTGTGGTGTGGTAAGACTCAAGTTTTTTGCTTCTGCCACCATGGTTAGATACACGTGCTCCCACTGTTGGCTCATAGGGGCATCTGCAATGCGTTTGCCACTGTGGTGCACTGACGTACTCAGAAGGGCCCAGGCACTGAAGCCGCTCAATTGAGGTGTCTGTAGGCAGGTATCCAGGGTGAGTGAATTCAGAATTTCTACTGCTGGGTAAGTGCGTCCCTGTTTGTCCAAGATTGCACCCAGCAGGGGTTCAGATCGGGCCCCAAATGAGCCCTGTGAATTGATGGGCTCTGGGGCTCCAGGGATTTTTGTAGGCAATTCCTTTTGACTTCTTTTCATTTTAATTTTTCATTTTTATTGTCATTTAGATGTTAATGAGAATTTGGTCTGTTTCTCTCTAATTCTTATTTTGTCTTAATACTTTTCTACATTAGCATCTTGTTAACCATAGGCTAGTATTGGCAGCCATTGGCCACAACAGATATTTCTCTTTATTAAAGCTTAACTTGTGAAACAATGCAGACCTTTTCTCCTTACTTTTTGAGAAGTCCTAAAAGCTAGAAATTCTGATTTTAAGACTTAAGTATAAATGAATTTACCCTAAAAGAATGATTATTTAATCTTTAGGGTGGACATTATTTTTGGGTTTCCATTTGCTGTCTTTAGAGCATTTGCTTTGCCCAGGGACAAAGTTAATTAAAACATAGACATACCATGTCATTTGGGAGATGCCATTTCTCAGTCAACCATTGCATAGATTGCATTGCTCTTCTCAAGTGTCATCTTTTGAATTATTCTACATGACACTGAAGTGCGAACAGACTAAGAATAAAACTGAGTCAAGTGTGTGCCAAGTTTGGGCAATTTATAAATCCACTGGAACTTGCTATTAACCTGTAGCTTGGCAAACTCACTAGTGGTTTGAGCTGAAAGTTTGGCTGTTTTCTATCTCTCTGTAGCCTTTAAGATTCTGGGATTAGACCAGACCTGTCAGCTTGGTTTAGTGAAATAGAATCCAGCTCCCTCTTCCATGCCTTCAGTTTCTTATGAGGAAATTAGCTATAACCTAAACTATTTATATTTACATAAGAATATCCAGAATTTCTAAACAAAAGGAAATTTTCAGAGTATATAGCAAGATTTTAAAATCATCCTTGGATCATGAGTAGACCTACTTTTTATATGTTACCATTTTTTTTTCCTATTCTCTCTTTTCATGTAAACTTATTTCTAGAAATATATTTAAAATTCCAGATAACAAATTCAACAACTAAGACAGTTTGAAAGGATAGGAAAATATTTACTCTTTTTACCTTATGCTATTGTCACTCAGTTTAGTTTGCATCACTAAAGCTAAATGGCTCTTAATATTATAGCATAGAAAGACATGTGCACATTCAAACATGAAAATCTGTGCTTGACAATCCTAGAAGAAACATTCAAAATAAATACAGAAGGAAAGAAATGGAAGAATTAAAATCCTGTGGGTTAAGGGTTATGAGAAACACAATTCTGAGATCAAGGATGAAGCTTCATAAAAGTAATGCCTTTAGGATGGACGTTAAGTGATAAATAGGAATTCGTTTGATAAACAGGGGAGAAAGTATATTTAAGACAGAAGAAATGGCATCTTCAGGATATAGTTCTGCTGCTTAGAATGTGAGCTCTGCAGAAAGAGAATTATGAAAGATAAGACCAGGCGTAGGTTGGAGTCAGATCAAGAAGTATGTTTGGGCCTGGCTGAGAAGGTTGAAATTTATGTGTTGAACAATGTTTAGGCAATTATTATATTTTTAAAATTATGTATTTTTCTGAGGTTACATGATTACATGAGTAATTTATAACATAAAAGTCTCAAATGTTTCAAAATAGTTGAGGAAACATGAAAATCCACTTTATCATAGCCTCCATTGTTTACACTTTTATATTCATGCAGGCTTTTCAATGCTGATTTTATTTTTTAAATGAGACTACCTACCATATGTTATTTTGCAATGTGCTTCCTGTCTCAATGTATCATCGAGATCTTTCAATGTGAGTACATACAGCTCTAACAAATTCAATTTATTGCCCATATAAAATTCTATTCAAAACATTGTTTAGAAGGGAAGTGGCATGCTCATGTTAACTTTGGAAGGGTGAAACTATCCACAGTGTGAAAGTGAAGGGTGCAGATTATTCAGACATCTGGCCTTATTGAACTCTCTCAATTCTTTGTCCCTGATAACTGATATTCTTTCTAAAGAGAGATAAATGCCAGCACAGGACTCCTGTTGGTAAAATCCTAACTGGACTGAGATGCTGCTTTCCCATTGGCATTATCTCAAGAACTGAGGGGCAACTTGGTGAATCAGAAAGAAAAATCTCTGACTAGATTTATTGTAAATATTGAAATGTAAGTAAATCTAAGAGGTAAGTATAGAGAAAAACTCCTCTGTATTTTCAATATGACAGACAATATTTAGATTAACGGTCTAATACAATTTTTAGAGGTTGAGTTTAGACCTCATTTCTCTTCCTCATGACTTACAATAGAAATGTCTTTGAGACTATTGTTAGCAACAACTGGGCTGACAAAATTAAGGTATTATGAGGTTGGAAATAATGTGAAGGACACTTTATTCCTGCAAGTATGTGCCTCTCATTGCTCCATTTTATCACATCATATACCATAGACTAGCAACAGCTTTAGAGGAACCAAATCCTACCAATAGTCATGTAAGTGAGCTTGGAAAAACATCTTTACCAAATTGAGCCTTCTGATAACTATAGCCAAGACCTTGACTGCAGCCCATGAGGTATGCAAAGGACTGCACTAAAGGACACCTGGATTTCTATCCTACTGAAATGGAGATAATAAATGCTGCTGTTTCAAGCCATTACATTTTGGGGTAATTTATTACACAGTAATATATAACTCCAATACATACTTCTATTTCCTCTTCCTGCCTAATATCCTCACATTACTCCTTGATTCCAGCTGTTGCTACAACAGCCAGCTTCTCACAGGGGCAAGATGACAATGGCTTATCTTAGCTGTACTCTTTGTTTTTCACTTTGCTCCCTGAAGCTTCTGACACTATAGGTCTAGATTCCTGTGGCAACTTGCTCAGCATTGCATATATACAAGCAGAAAGTGCAGGGAGGTACCTCTTGTGGGCAACTCTTGACCAATGCAATAGAAACATCTTCTGTACACAGATCTTCAGAATTCCCCTGTGTGATTGAGTACCAGTACTTCACAGAACTGATTAATTCAATTATGCATCCTTCATTGACTTTCCCTCCTCTTCTTAGAGGGAAGAGTTACTTGGCAAAATAAACTATCTGCCCTCAAGCTCTTGTCTTAGGCTCTGATTTTGGTTGGGAATTAGAAACCAAAGCTAAGGTATTTTGTCTGCTTTTAGCATGGTGTTACAAGGTCAAGGAGTTGCTAAGATATTGATGGATCTGTTTGTTATATAGTAAAGAGGCAAATTTTTTAGCATCTTTCAGGAAACACATACTCTCTTTGGCTTAATATTACACAATGTCTCTTATCTCTTATCTGTAGCATTTTTCATTTCACAAGCACAAAATCTGTTTAGCCCAACACTTTCTCTGATAGACATTACCATAATAGCATGTACTCTCATTCATTACCCAAATACACTATACATTGGGATCAAAGTTCAGTAGCCCAGTTCTGCTGGGTGGCTCAGTTGGTTGGTGCATCTTCCCAAGCACCAAAAGATTGAGGGTTTGATTCCCTGTCAGAGCACGTACCTAGGTTGTGAGTTCTGTCACTGGTCGGAATGCATATTGGAGGCAACCAATTGGTCTCTCTCTCTCTCATCAATACAAACACATCTTTGAGTGAGAATTTTAAAAAATGTCGTGGCCCAACTTGAAATGTTTGCAAAGAATCATCTTATATAAATCCATGGAGCACCTCTAGCAAATACATTTAAGTTAATTTCAGAATGTGGATTAAATATTTTGTTATTTCTATAGAAATATGAGTAAAAGAATACCTCAGATCACTGCTAGAATCAGATCTCAGAAAACCTGGACTCCAGGATGTCCAGACTTCCCAAACAATATTGGTTCCTCTAGTTTGTATGTCTGACAGCTCTCTGCAGAAAGGTCAAGTCCTAGATACTAACCCTGTTGTTCTTGCATTGGAATCCAGATTTCTTTTTTTTGCAAAAGGTTTTTTTTTTTTTTTTTGTGTGTGTGGGAGAGAGAGAGAGAGAGAGAGAGAGAGTGACAGAGAGAGAGAGAGAGAGAGAGAGAGAGAGAGAGCATTTTCCAACTGACCTTTCAAGAAATTACACAGATATAATTTTAAGAAGAAAAATGTAATGCCTCTATTAGTATTTTCTAATTCAGAAACAAAATTCATTTTTATTGAAAATCAATGGCAAAATTTCCAAAGACAATAAAAGAGACTCCTAAGTAAAATGTGTTTATTCTTGAATTACATATCTTTCTCCCTTCCTGATCTCATGCTGAGATAAAACTTCTAATTTTCTCTCTCAACTCTGCTTAGTTTTTTTCTCCCAAATCAAGTTGACTGGCTTTCAACTCTACTTAATTTTGTTCCAAAACTAATGAGGGATGAAAGCAGAAGGGAGAATTGGAGCGATTTCCAAACTAGCTTAAAGAGGCTATTGACATTGCCTCTGAGCATCTCAAAGCAACTTGTGGTCTTCTAAAAAATTTAAGTATAAATAATCAATTTTCATACAACAAACAATCTTGCTGTGGAAATTAAATGAATCACGCAATAGCTTGTGGTCATATATAAATGTGTTCCTTTCTTATATTCCTTTGTCTTTTGTCTAAAACACCAAACCCTTTTATAAAGGGCCAGATATTAAATATGGCTTTCTAGCAATACAGTCTCTGTCAAAACTGACCAGAGGAGAATCCAGGATGGCGGCATAGGTAAACACCTACACTGCTGTCTCGCAAAACAATTTCAAAACTACAACTAAAAGACAGAACAGACATCATCCAGAACCACAGAATAGCTGGCTGAGAGGAAATTCTACAACTAGAAGGAAAGAGAGGGGCTCACAGAGACCCAGAAAAGCTGCAAAATGCTGAGGTATGGAGACGCGTGCGTGGAGAGAGTGGGTGCTGGAGTACCTGGCTGGCTTTCTTGGAGGGAGGGAGACAGAGACTCCCAACAGCATTGAACTCCTTATCCTATGGCACTGATCCTCAGGTCCAGCTGAAGCTCATATGGGGGGAGTTTGGACTGAGAAAAGGGAGAAGTGTATGGAAATATAGGGGAGCCACAAAAGATCAGAAGTTTGGTGGCGCGCATAGCACTGCACACAGAAGACCAACTGCTGATTGAGTCGCTGGCTTTCACAAGTGGACGGGAGACAGAGCCTCCCAACTGTGCCACTTCTAACTCCACTAAACCTCAGTTTCAGGCGAAACCCTGGGGACCCAGACTCATATGGTCCCGGAGCACAGGGGAGCCAGAAATGCAGCAGTCTATAGGCACTGTGAGAGGGCATGCACGCACACAGGGACTGCTCCAGTGATTACCCAGTCACGTGAGACTCAGGGAGCATGGAGGGCAGGGCCAAATGGAAGGTAAGGCAGTCCATTAAGCCCTGAGACTCCACCCATCTCAAGCTCAACAGAGAGGCTTTTGCAGTTTTGCAAGTCTTGTATTATAAGGCAGAATCCAACACAGAAGTTCTCCCGGCATAGTGAAAATGTGGAGACAAAGGAAGAGATCACAAACAAAAGAAATGGAGGAAAACAAACGACTGGATATAGAGTTCAAAAACCACAGTTATAAGCTTTTTCAAGAATATCCTAGAAAAGATGGATAAATTTAGCGAGACTCAAGAGGACATGATAAAGGACCAACTAGAGATGGAAAAGGACCAACTAGAGATGGAAAAGGACAAACTAGAAATTAAACATACACTGACTGAAATAAAAAATATTATACAGAGACCTAACAGCAGACTAGAGGAATGCAAGAATCAAGTCAAATATTTAAAATATAAAGAATAAAAAAACACTCAACTGGAAAAGCAAGAAGAGAAAAGAATCCAAAAATGTGAACATAATGTAAGGAGCCTCTGGGACAGCTTCAAGTGTACCAATATCAGAATTGTGGGGGTGCAAGAAGAAGAGAGAGAGCAAGATACTGAAAACCTATTTAAAGAAATAATGACTGAAAACTTCCCACATCTGGTGAAAGAAATAGACTTACAAGTCCAGGAAGCACACAGAACCCCATATAAAAGGAATCCAAAGAGGACTACCCCATGACACATCATAATGAAAATATCAAGAGCAAAAGACAAAGAGAGAATATTAAAAGCAGCAAGAGAAAAACAGTTAATTACCTACAAGGGAGCACCCATATGATTTTCAGCTGATTTCTCAACAGAAACTATGCAGGCCAGATGAGAGTAGCAAGAAATATTCAATGTGATGAATAGCAAGAACCTACAACCAAGAATACTCTATCCAGCAAAGCTATCATTCAGAATTGAAGGTCAGATAAAGAGTTTCACAGATAAGAAAAAGTAAAGGAGTTCAACTCCAAACCAGTACTATATGAAATGCTGAAAGGTACTCTTTAAGAAGAAGAAGAACAAAAAGGTAAAAAGTAAAAAATTATGAGCAACAAATACATATCTATCAACAAGTGAATAAAAAATTTGATTAACAGAATAAACTGGTGAATATAATAGAATCAGGAGCACAGAAAGGGAGTGAACTGATAATTCTCAGGGGGAAAGGGGTGAGGGGTGTACAGGGAGAGACTGGACAAAAAACATACACCTATGGATGAGGTCAATGGGAGGTAGGTAAGGGTAGAGGGAGGGGTGGTAGCTGGGTGGAGGGGAGCTATGGACTGGAAAAAAAGAGAAACTAATGTAATAATCTGAATAATAAAGATTTAATTTAAAAAAAAGACTGACGTGTTCTGTCCTTGTAGAGTAAAAATAGCCAGAGACAGTATATACACCAGTAAGTGTGGTTTTGTTCTAAGAAAACTTTATTTATAAAAACAGGCCAGCATGCCAGCTTTATTTTTCTAATCCATGATCTAAATGAGAAACTTAAAGAACTTATGGAATGAGATTACACTTTTTTTTTTCTATGTAATCCTTTGTTGCAATGGCTCAGTCGACATATTTTATTTCATTACAATACTAGAGGCTCAATGCATGAAATTTGTGCAAGAGTAGGCTTTCCTTCTCCCAGCTGCTGGTACCTGCTTCTCTCTGGCACCTGACACCCACGCTTCTCTCAGGCCACCAGCAGGCACTTGAGACCTGGGCTTCCCTAGCAGCCCTGGCTTTGTCTGGAAGGTTGTTTGGAAGGTCATTCAGTCTAATTAGTATATTACACTTTTATTATTATAAATATTGCAAGAGAGATTTTTGTGGTAAATGTGGAAATAAGTAAATGACTTTGAAAAACTTCCAGAACAGGAAACACAACTAAAAATAATTAGGGCCTGTCTACACTGATGGATCATCCACATTCAGTTTCCCAGTGTATCTGCTTTATTTTGAAAGTTCAAGAAAAATGCTGCCCTGTGTAATGGATAGCTGTGTCAAACATAGAAAAAAATAAAAATGAAATGGCTTACTGGCTTATTCAGATAATGGCTAAATAAAATTATTTCTAAAATAAGCATCTTTTTTACCAAAATAGATATGCCCCAGTCTCACAGTAATCAGCATGCTGTCATACATTCCATAATACATAATACATGTAACATGACATTGACAAGCTAAGATAACATTCAATATTTCTTCCCTCTCAGCTTCATCAAAGGTTTTGTATAAGATCTTTACAAGGTATGTGAACCTCTGAAATAATAAATGAGAAGTGCTATAAGAAATTTTTCTCAGGAGAGCATCCATAAATATCCACAGCTTCTCACAGAACTCCATGATCCCAAAATAATAAAAATCATATCATTAATAAATAAATGAAAAAAACAAAACTGTGCACTAAACCTACATTTTAGTTCAGCATATAGGATGATTAGAATGGTAGTGAGGAGTAAAAAAATCTTCTCCATTGAAAACACAAATGCCACCATTACTTGATTCCTTTATGTTCATTATATTTTATTTCAGCTCCATTTAAAAATGCTCTTTTTGTGTCATTTAAGTTGCTTAGAATGGGACCTACACACATATATTCACACACACACACACACACACACACACACACACACACAGAGACAAAAAAAAAATTCTATTTCCATACCAGGATAAAGGAGCTCAAAGTAGACTTGCCAGCTTTAGCAAATAAAAGTACAGAATACCCAGTTAAATTTAAATTTTGCACAAGATATACTTATACTAAAAATTAATCATTATTTATCTGAAATGCAAATTTAATTGGGTTTCTTATATTTTATTTGACAAGCTTAGCTAGAGGCAATATCACGCCCAACCATACAATAAAAAAGAGCTAAACTAGCTTCAAATTCATGATAGTTTTTGAACCCATTAGAAAACTCAAGTTGTAGGATAATTTGCTCACAATTTGAAAAAAAAAAAACAACAAGCATCTACTGGGAGAGAGGAGATGTAAGCGCTTACTCAGATTAAAATAAATTGAACACCAGTAAGATTTCAGCTAGAATAATTGAGGAATTGGAAAGGCTAAGGCAGGACTGGAAGGACAGTATGAGACCAATGGGAGCAACGGAAATTAGGAGAGCCCATACCTTCAACTTTTTTTTCTCTACAACACCAAGAAAAAATGTTTAAATAACAAGTAACAAGACTGCTGTGGGGAGAGGTACATCAAAGGAGCGAGAATGTGCAGAGACTTTTTCTGAGGCTAAAGAGAAAATAAAATAAATGCAGGGCCAAACAGACATTGTTCTCCAAAAGAACTCCCACACTAAGAGCAAGACATCCCTAAGAAATCTGAAGCCTGTGGAGCATTGAGGGTAACAAGAGCAATATTAAACCTCAGACTCAGCCCAACTGTTCACTGGATTAACTCCAAACCCCATACCAAACACCGAATGAGAAGAAAGGTGTATCTTTTTCCAGCCATTAACACTATTTATCTCAGTTTTTCTAACCCAATACAAGACACGAGTTTTTTAAACATATTATGAGGTCTATGCAAAGAAAAGAAAGATGACACAAAACAAAGCAACCATCTGAACCAGACTTAGCTATGACAGCTCTGGGAACCATCTGAGAGTTTTAAAATCATGATGATTAATATGTTTAAGGGTCAAAAGAAAAAAGTTGGCAACATGCAAACCAGATAAGTAATTTCATCAGAGAGATAATCAAATGAAGTTGCTGAAAGTAAAAAGCACAGTGATGAAGCTAAATCATAATTTTGACAGGCTCACCTGTATATAAACGCTATCAAAAAAAGCACCAGTTAACTTAAAGAGAAGTCAACAGAAATTAGCCAAAGTGAAACACTAAGAGGAAAAAAAAAGTGAAAAATAAACCAAGATACTCAAATCTGTAGGACATCATCAAATGTTTATAGCATGCATGTAATTGGAATCCTTAAAAGAGCAGAGAAAATAGGACATAAGAAATGTTTGAAAAAAAAAATTGGCTTAGTTTCTCCAAATTGATGGCAGATGCCAAGTACAAGATGATCAGAGAAAACTAAGCAAGATAGACTAACATACACCTTCAAATGCCATTTTCCAACTGCCGAAAACAAAAGACAAATGTAAAATTTTGAAAGCAACTAGAAGAAAAAGAAAGATTATTTGCAAAGGAAGAAAGGTAAGCATAACAACAGATTTCTCATCAGAAACCAATAAATCAGAAGACAATGAAAGACAACTTTAAAGTGATAAAGTAGGAGCTGAGGGTAGAAACTACCAACCCCAGAATTCTATTGCTTCTGAAAATAACTTTCAAAACTGAAGAAGAAAATAGTTTCTCAAACAAATAAAAAAATAATTAAACTCATTGCCTGAAGATCTACTCCACAAGTAATGGTAAAGGATGTCCCATCAGAAAGAAGTAATATGATATCAGACTGAAACTTGGGTATACAAAAAGAAAAAACAACACAAAAGACTGGGGAAAATCTGCAAGTTATGTATATGATCACTAACTTATATCCAGAATATATAAAGAACATCCAAAACACAGTAAAAAAGGAAACATACAACCCATTTTTAGTAAAAATGAAGATATTTCGTAAGATATTTCAGAAGAGACATATGCACATGAAAAAGTGCTCAACATCAGTAGTCATTGGGAAAATGTTCATTCAAACCACAGTAAGATAGCAATACACAGAATGACTAATATTAGCAAATGCTAGGTTAAGTTCCGAGACTTTGCAAATCTTCTGTAGATATGATTTAAAAATTAAAAAAAGTTACAAAAAAGACATCAGACCATTTTCTACTGTTGAACCTCTAGTATAAAAGGAACATAGTTATGAAGTAGGGCAGATATAAGAAGAAAGAGGACACCATTATAAGTACTAAAGACAATCTTTGGCCAGGGAGGGCCCTTGTTAACTGGCACTTAAAGAAAACCAGAATATGTCAACCTAAAACGGCCCTCTTTGACCGAAAAATTATTTTGAGCTAAAGGCAATTAAGCAGCAGCAAATATAGAAAAAAGAAAAAAAAAACCCTCCCCCTTTTCTGCCCAAATGCAAGATATAAATTTTTCTTTAACTGGAGACAGACTTATCAGCCAAGAGATGGCACCAGAACAATCTGCCAACACATCTAACTTTGCTAGTTTCCTGCCATATATTTACCTTCCCATAGTTTCCCATCTTTGAAAGCCTAAAACTGCCTTCTTTTGTCCTGTCATTTTTCTACAAATTTATATTGTGGCTTTTTGGTGAAGATGCTATTTAAACTGGACTTTAAGGCTGATATTTTTAGTTGTTCTGGGTTTAGCAACTTCTGATGCATGCAGCAGAAGTCAATAAATATTTTCTCTTGTTAATCTGCCTTTTTGTGAAACAGCTAAAAACTTAGATGAGTAGAGGTAAAGTTTTGCCTCCCCTAAATCCCCAGGGATGCAGAGATATCCTAGTGATTCTAGCTGATAACACAAGTATATTCAGTGCAATTACAAACCTACAAGCTTTGGCAATCACATCTTATTTGCTATATATGATTCAAGCCTCATGTGATGAGTTTTCCTTAGTTGTTTTCTGTAACATTCCTCATTATCAGAAATTAGAGTATCAGAAAAAATGGAGAAGAAAGCAAGGAGTTTCTCAGAAAATAAACTATCTGGTACATTTAAGTTATCATGTACAGTTCTGACTTATGATAATATCCAATAATGAAACACACTTACGTTAAAAAGTGGATTATTTTGGTGGTGATTGTGCCTGTCTTAATAACTACTTCTACTTGCAGTATGGACATTTCCCCCTTTCATTTAAAAAAAATTCTAAGACCCCACCAAACAGATGTTGATTTGAGGCTTCATGAAGATACGGCTTTACTGGTTAGGCCATGGTAAGCTCACCTCTGAAACATTATTCTTCTTCAGTCTTAAGAGTCTTTTTAAGAAAAATTAAAAATATTAAGGAATACTCTTGGATTCATACTTTAGTGTTCAAAATCCTTTTCAAGTGTTCTCACATATAACATCTGGTGAATTTCTAAGAAAATGTTGGTCTAAATAGCCTTTGAATATAGTTCTTGATTCTATCAATTAAATTTAAAGTAACCAAAAATATGACTTAAAATTTCCTTCACTCATCTCCACATTTGACCACCTCTTAGGAAGCCAAATACAACCTTCTTTCTGGTTGATGAACCACACCTCAAAACCACATTTCTGCAAATGTATCAAAAGGAGATCTATGTGAAGGAGTTCTAGCAAGTGCTCCAAAGAATACTTCTCCAACTGGGATAAATATGTAGAAAATCCCTCTTTACTTTTTTGAACCAGTTGGGCTTTTTTTTTTGGAGGCAAAAAGTTGGCTATATCTTACTCTTCTCTATAAGTTAGTTGCTTTAGCCCTACAAATAAAAATTATGCCCTCATCCATTTTTCTCTGCAGCCAGTGTATAGAGGAACAATTCAGAGGTATTTCTTATCCTTCTTAGACTATTTAATCGGTTTAAAATGAATGAGACAATGCTCTTCCTCTACATCAATATGACTGCAACCACTTTTCAGTAGCTTTGCTGTTCCAAACAAGTAAAAGAGCCTCCATCCTTGGCAAGTCATTGTCTGACCGCAGGCTCCTTTGTCCATGCCTTACCACAAGCTTAGAAGAACATCAAGTTAGTTTTCTTTTTTGGCCCCATATCCCCTCTCATTTCCTTTTTCCAAGAGAAGCACAAATTAAGAGGGAGAGAGTGCCTTTGGGTGTGTTCCTTTGTGTGAAGTAGACACTTTCACTGAGATAAAGTGAACCAACCTCAAGGGCAGGGGTCATAGCTATCTCCCTTAACATGTGGTGTTGGTTCATTTCCCAGATTCTCCCCTTGGTGTAGGATAACCTTGAGATCATACACTATGTCTTAGTGTCATCATATCTGACCCAGAATAAATGATCAGTACATTTTAAAAATTACTTAACAGTACTGTTTAATCTTTACCACTAACAGCAAATAAATAAATCCTATCTAATAAAAGGGTAATATGCAGATTGACCATCATTCCAACACACAAGATGGCTGCCCCCATGTGGACACAAGATGGCCTGCAAGAGAGGGCAGTTGGGGGAAACCAGGCCTGCAGGGCAGGGCAGTTAGGGGCAAATAGGCTGTCAGGGGAGCAGTGAGGCATCAATCAGACTGGCAGGGTAGTGATTAGGGGGTGATCAGGCTGGCAGGCAGAAGCATTTAGAGGCAATCAAGAAGACAGGTGGGCGAGCAATTGGGAGCCAGCAGTCCTGTATTGTGAGTGGGGTCCCATGTTGGAGAGTGTTCAGGCTGGGCTGAGGGACACCCTCTAACTCCCATGTATGAATTTCATGCACTAGACCTCTAGTAAATAAATAAATACATAAATAAATAAGTAAATACCAGACAAACAAGCAAAACAAAACAAAAACAAAAAAAACAAAGACAAAACTAACTGGGGTTTTTCTACACTGGAGATTAATAATAATGACCATTTGGTTCTTTGGGAACATCTCATTTGGATATAGGAACTATATTACCTGTACACAAGAACCTGAAATCCAACGATGGGACAGAATCAAGAAAACTAAGACTGAGCAAATTCTGATTGATTTTTGTATCCAAGACAATTTTTAATGAGCTACATATCCCATAACAGCTGATTTGGCCAATTCTCTTTTTCAGCCTGCACTTTGGGCATGAAGAAATTAGCTTTTATCCTTGACATAACAGTATAATTAGTGGTACTTAAAAAGGAATTATCCAATTAAACTTGGGCATCCTTGGTTTTTGAAAACAAAAAAATGAACTCATAAGCAAGGTTGAATCATAATTTGGTTTTGTTGAAGACTAGGAAAAAATAAAACCTGCGTGCTAAAGATCTCCAACCATAAATGTATTCTTTTATTGGCTCTATCTGAAAACCTAGTATCCACCTACTGAAAATCTAGTGAACAAGTTAATATCTCTGTGATGTGTTCAATTCTTTAAACAAACTGCCTATCATCCATTGAGTACATTTTCACTTGGCTTCTTTAACAGTCAGAGAAAGAATAATACCAAGAACGCCACAGCTGCTTCTGCATGAGGCAAGAGTTTTCCATCTATACTGTAGTCTTTGGCCCCAAAATCACTTCTTACACTTCACTGTGCATGTCTGCATAGCAAGAAGGAAAGGGAGTTGGAACTACATGGGGCCACATGAGAATGGAATTGCTTCTCTTGGCCCTAGGTGCTAGGCAATCTAAAAAACTACTCCCTGGGATGTGCCAGCACTTTTGTATTGACTTCAAGGTCTTAAGGCTGGAACAGCCAAAGTCAAGGTGGATGTTCTTGACATCTTAACATCTATGGTCCAGCCCAGGAGCTGCCAATAGGCCTTTGAAGGAACTGCTGGAGCACTCTCATTTTCTTCTCCATGAGAGACACTGAGGGACTGTGTTCTGTAGTGGTTAATGGCTTTGAGGTCAGGCAGATTTCAGTTAAAATATCAGTTCTGCCACAATCTATATAGAAGCTTTTCTGAGTCTCAGGTTCTTTATCTGTAAAATGGAAATGAGAATACTAAACTTCATAGGCTTCCTTGGGGAAGCAGGAGGGATTGAAACGAGAGTAAAAGAACTAAAAAAACAAAGCCAGCACATTGTAAGCTCTCAGTGAATAGTAGCTATTATTATAGCTACGCTCCTCTTTCTCTCTTTGCACTCCTCCTAGGTCTTTCCCCTTTATCATTCCTCTCTACATGCCAGCCTGGCCACTGACTTAGGCTTACCAGCGACATCTAAGAAGACCCATCGCCCCTGCACTGGCAGCATTTCTGCCTCCTAAAGGCTGCATTGACTCCCATTCAGGGCTGTTGGTTTCTCTACATCAGGGTGGCTTTTGCCAATTTATAATAATCAGTCAAGTGTGTTTTCTTGTTCAAAGAGCCTTCCTTTACACTGTTAATTGAAGTTTGTTTTCCACCTATAGTATTCTCTTACACAATTAGTTTACAATAATGTGCATTGTGCCACCTCCAAGTTATTCCAAATAATAGGATGTTGAAAATTAGAAAGTTTTAATTTTGGGGGTCGATGCTGAGTTTTTTAAAAATAATTCTTTATTGTTGAAATTATTACATATGTCCTCCTTTCTTTCCCCACTTATTCCCTCCAGCCTGCTCCCATTCCTTGTCCCTGCCTCAGGCCTTCAGTACCCTATTATCTTGGTCCAGGGGTTATGCATATATGCATTCAAGGTCTTTGGTTAATTACTTTCCACCCATTCCAGCCTTCCCTCCAAGATTCCATACTCTGTTCCATACTTCCATGGCTCTGGATCTGTTCATCAGTTTATGTTGTTACTTAGATTACGCATATGAGTGAGATCAGGTGATACTTGTCTTTCTCTGACTGATTTATTTCACTTAGCATGATAATCTCCAGGTCCCTCCATGCTGTCTCAAAGGGTAATAGATTCCTCTTTTGTACTGTTGCGTACTATTACATGGTATAAATGTACCACAGCTTTTTTATCCGCTCATCTACTGATGGGCACTTTACTATTGTAAATTGTGCTGCTATGAACATAGGATTGCATACATTCTTTCTGATTGGTGCTTCAGGTTTCTTAGGATATATTTCTAGAAGTGGGATCACTGGGCCAAATGACAGATCCATATTTACTAATAATTTTTTTGAGGAAACTACATACTGTTTTATATAATAATTGCACTAGTCTGCATTCCACTTTCTTGTCAACACTTGTCATTTGTTAATTTGTTAATGGTTGCCATTCTGACAGGTGTAAGATGGTATCTCATTGTTGTCTTGATTTGCATCTCTTAGATGATTAGTGACTTTGAGCATTTTTTGTCTCAGCCATCTGTATGTCCTCTTTAGAGAAGTATCTATATATGTCCTTTGCCCATTGTTTTATTGAATTGTTTGTCTTCCTTTTGTTAAGTTATCTTAGTTCCTTATATATTTTGGATATTAACCCTTTATCAGATGTTTCATTGTCAAAAATGTTCTCCCATACAGTGAGCTCTCTTTTCATTTTCATTTCTTTTGCTGTGCAGAAGCTTTTTATTTTGATGTAGTCCCATTTGTTTATTTTCTCCTTAGTTTCCTTTGCCTTAAAACTGTGGTCAGCAAACTGTGGCTCGTGAGCCTCATGCTGCTCTTTGGCCCCTTGAGTGTGGCTCTTCCATAAAATGCCACAACCTGGGCAAGTCTATTTTGAAGAAGTGGGGTTAGAAGTTTAAGTTTAAAAAATTTGGCACTCAAAGAAATTTCAATCGTACTGTTGATATTTGGCTCTGTTGACTAATGAGTTTGCTGACCACTGCCTTAGGAGATGTATATGTAAATAGTGCTATGAGAGATGTCTGAGATTTTGCTACCTATGGTTTCTTCTAGGATTCTTATGGTATCTCAACCTACATTTAAGTCTTTTATCCATTTTGAGTTTATTCTTATGTGTGTTGTGAGTTGGTGGTCTACTTTCATTGTTTTTTTTTTTTTGCATATAGCTGTCTAATTTTCCCAGCAGCATTTATTGAAGAGACTGTCTTGACTCCATTGTATGCTCTTGCCTCCTTTGTCAAATATGAATTGAGCATAATGGCTTGGGTTGATTTCTGAGTTTTCTGCTTTAGTCCATTGATCTGTATGCTAGTCCTATGTGATTTCAAGTATGGTGATTCCTTAAACTTTGTGTTTATCAAAATTGCTGATGATGAATTTTTATCTATTCTTTTATCTTTTATTTAAAAACACTTTAACACTTACAAAAAAGTTTCAAGATTAAGAATAATATAAAACAGACTTGCATACCCTTTAGTCAGATTCAATTATTGATAACATTTTGTGTCATTTGCTTTATCATTTGTTCTCCATTGTGGTCTGAATGTTTGTGTCCTCACAAAATCCCCATGTTTAAGTCTATACTTTCAGGGGGATGGTATTAAGAGTTGGGGCCTTTGGGAGGTGATTAGGTCATAAGGTCATAACCCTCAAAAATAGGATTTGTGTCTTTATAAAAGAGACCTGAGATAGTTCCCTTGCCCCTTCCACTGTGTGAGGTTACAGTGAGACAATGACTCTCACCAAGCACTAAGTCTGTCAGTACCATGATCATGGACTTCCCATTCTCCAGAACTGTGAGAAAAAAAAAAATGTTAGTGTCTATAAGTCTCCTAGTTTATAGTATTTTTGTTTAGCAGCCTGATCAGACTAAGGTTCTGGGTGCAAGTATGTGTATGTATTTATATATGTGAGTGTATTTATATATTTTATATAATACCATATTGTATATAAAATAAACATTTTTACTACATAATTGAAAATAAATTGCATACACTATGAGTCTTTACCTCTAAAATCTTCAATGTGTATTTCCTAATAAAGGCATATTCTTATGTAATCACAATGTTTTTAAAGGAGTCCTATAAAATATTTACATATTTATTTTATTGTTAACACTATTACAGATGTCCCCATCTCCCCCTGTTTGCCCACCTCCACCCAGCCCTTGTCCCCCCTTCTCTCTGGCCAACACCACATTGTTGTCTGTGTCTATGAATTATGCATATATGTTCTGGCTAATCCCTTCACCTTTTTTCACTGATATAATTCTTTTATCTAAACTGCTCCCCTTATTCCATTATTATCTTTTATTTTTAAATTTTTATTGATTTTAGAGAGGAAGGGAGAGGGGGAGAGGTAGAAACATCAATGATGAGAGAGAATTATTGATTAGTTGCCTCCAGCATGCCCCTCACTGGGGATTGAATTTACAACCTGAGCATGTCCTCTACAAGGAATCAAACCATGACCTCCTGGTTCAGAGGTTGACACTCAACCACTGAGCATGACCGGCTGAGCCATTATTTTCTTATGTAACATTTTTTCTTCTGCTATAGATTCCAGGCTAGTATTTGATATTGTCTTAGTAGTTTGATCTTTCTATTCTCCTTTAATTTTAAAAATTTCCAAACCCCAAAAGCCTTTATGTTTATAGTAATGCATTCTCCTTCCCACGGGAGGCCTCAGAATCTCAGACTACCTATTGTCCTCCTCAACCTCTCTCCAAACCCACAAGAATTTAACCAGTCATTTCAAACTGTGTCAGCTATTTTATTTCCATGCTAGATTATATTTTCCTCAATGTTATCTATTTAGAAAATGACATAAATAAAATGAAAAATTCCTCAATTCTCTTATATCTCAGAAATGAGGTTAATGAGCATATTTTCATGGAGTCTGTGAATTTGCTGACAGATTGAATGATGTTATTTCTTCAAAAGTTTAAGGTTTTAGAGAACACTTTTCTGTTATTCATTTTCTTCAAAGGGTCATTTTAGAAAATTTTAAGAAATTGTGTTCGTATCCCTTTAAATATATTTTATTTGTGTGCCAGTTTAAAAAACAACAACAGAGGCACACTTATTAAATAACTTCTGTGAAAAGAAATATTCAATTACCAAAGATATCAAAGATGTTGAAATCAGTAGTTATGATTTTTGTTATAGGTTCTAACAGCTGCCTTGTTGGGTCTTTCTTTGGAAGAAAGTCTTCTGATGAGAAGTGTTCCCTCCTCTAACATTCAGCTCTTCCTCTCATGCCCTCCTCTTCCCTCTCCCGAGGAATGCAAAGGTCTACACAATCTGCACTGAGGTCTTGCAGTTGCAGCCTGAATACTCATCTACTTTGCAACCCAGACTCAGGCCCACCCTCCTCTCATGATTGCCCTGGAATTCATACTCTCTGAGTGAGCAACTCCTAATGAAGACCTGTCCAACTGTTGTACATAGCGACTTGGACTAGAGCCAGGGAGACAGCAGTAAGGACTTACAAATGTGAGTGTAAATTTAAACAGGCCAGTGAAACACAGAACACTTTCCCAGTCCCACCCATATTGCAAACATTGATTTAGAGGTTCCCACCAAAAGCAATATTTTGCCATGACCTAAGATACTTGGCTGCCATCGGCTGCACACAAAAGATAAAGGGAGATAGCATCCCTGATGTGTAGTTGGGGGAAATGTATTCTCTCCCTATAGCCTACGGGTAATAGCTAACACTTATTACATACTGATCGGTGTCAGCTACTATTCTTAAAGGGGTTTTACATGGATTAAGTCCTCCATTGAGTGACTGTCCCAAATTCACACAGCAATACAATTTAATGTCTCTAATACTTTCCAATGGAAGGTGGTATGGACTGAATGCTTGTGTTCTCCTCCCTCACGAATATGGTGAAGCTTTAACCCCAATGTGATGGTACTTGGAGGTGGAGCCTTTGGTAAGTGCTTGGATTTGAATCAGGACATGTGGGTAGAGCCCCCATGATGGGATTGGGACCCTTCTAAGAGGAAGAAGGAATCAGAGCTCTCGCTGCCATGTGAACAGACAGGGAGAAAGCATGATCTGGAAAGCAGCAAGAGGCCTGATCTCAGACTGCCAGCTTCCAGCACTGAGAGAAAGAAATGTTTGCTGGTTAAGCCACCTAGTCTGTGGTATTCTATTACAGTTGCCCAAGGGGACTGAGACAGAAAGCAAGTATCAAGCACTTGTGCACTAGCCTTCTTAGTTACAAGCAGGGGAGTCTGAAGGGACTCATCGGAGCCTATAGAGACTCAAAGACAGGCTTTGAGTATGAGTCTTGATAAAAATTAACAATATTTCCCTCTACATATAATTCTTACTGTTTTTCTGATGTCTTATGGGTGTGATGGAAGGAATGAATAAAAGATTATAGGGGCAGGTGAGGCCATCATTTGGCAGAAGGGACACTGAAGGCCAGAGGGATAAACTGACATACCTGAAAGCATTTGCTAAGTTTTATTTCAATTTTCCCTGAGTAGAGCTGATATCAAATGAAATAATAATTGCTAAGTATTTTATTCTTTGCTTTTCCCTTTAAAAGCCATTGTATTCCCTTTAAGTGCCATTGCATTCTTAATTAAATGTTTAGTGTTCATAAAAGAACTATAAAAATAAGATATATCATTGGAGAAGTAGACTAAGAAAACAAAAGCCTTATAATAGAGATTTATTTTATTCTTAAATTAATTTCTTAATTATTGGAGTTGGTGACTTTTATAATGAATTGTCTCTTTCCTTTAAGATTTTTAAGGATTGTAATTTGTGGGATTGAATGTTTTCTAACCATAAAAGTAGTAATTATTTTTTTAATGCCTACAGTGTAAATAATAAACTAAACACTAGTTGGAGTCAAAATGGAGATTTCAAACTTACACTCTAGATATGCCCTTTGGCATATTTCTTTTGGCTTTCATTGTTTCCCCCCCCAAAAAAAACTTGAATCATTATTTTAATGTCATAGATTTCTAAATAATAACCTAGATTTCTATTCTCTTGTTTTAAAACCAAGACTACAGCATGATCCTATTGTGATGATCAAGTTAAGCTGAGTAATGGCCCTGGCCTAGTAAAACAACTTCTATTGTTCAGTTAGAAAGGCCAGCACTGCCATTTAGCTGGGTGTGGGAGGTGGGGAAGAAGGGAAAAGAAAAGAATGGCAATCAGGCCTATGCACCCTAATTTGCCTGGGGAGTGAAGTTGGGGATAAATGAGCTCATAAAGAGAAGGAAATAAAATTAGCAATCAAAAGGTATATTAAACAAAATGTTAGGAAGTGTTCTCATGTATGGACAAAGAAAATAAAAGGCAAGAGGGACAGATACTGGGCATTTAGGGAGAGGATGAAGATTTTTTATTTTCCCATGCAAATTGCAACTAAGTCAGATCTCCTCCCTTCTATAAATAAGACTAAAAATACATCAGAGAAAAGTAAATAAACTGCTAATACACCTAGAGCCCAGGAGCAGTACTTGACACATAACGTTTAATAAACATTGACAGTTACCACCATCATCATTAGCTCATAGAAAGAAAGACAAGGGACATTGAACAAATCAAACTTTCCACCATGTAGCTTTACATCAACAAATGTATGTGTTTAGAAATGTTGACACTTTGTAACACTGACAAGTTCTTAGTTTGATAATGCAATCTACTATTGGTGTTTCACAACCCAAACAATATTTTTTAGCTATTTACTACACAATGCATGTTATTGAATTTGCAACCTTTCTCCAGCCCACTCATTCTCCCCACCCACTAGCCACTCCCCTCCCCCCAAAATTACAAAAACCTAGTTATCTAGTGAGAAACTTATGTTCATGTGACGTGCAGTATCCCTTGTCATTCTGCTGTACTGAATAAATGGTGGTTCCTTTCAGTACACAGTACCGATTATCTATGGAAACCATATTTACATGCCATGGTAAACATGGACTATTCTGAGGAACCGATTTGATAAATACTGTGGTCTGTGGGATTTCAAGTAAAATTACAACAACAGAAGGAAATCTCTACAGCTTTTATCTAAATTTCAAGGAGGAGAGGGATTTAAAAGTCCTTTCACAGTATACTTGATCAAGATTCAGAAAGTGGAAAATCATTTTGAAATGAAATTTAACTAAAGTAAAACTACCTGTTATAAGTTATTGTTTTAAAAATAGATTTAAAGCCAAGAGGAATAATGAGTTAGGTATTCCATACAGGCATATAATCACACATTTCATTTCATATTGGTGATTAAAATAATAAAATTATTTATACAATTGTAATTACACTTATTTTTTTAGGCAAAACTAAATTCAAATACATCAATAATTCATGCACAAAAATATAGATGTACACCTATTTAAATGTAAATGGTTTTAAAGTTGTCGAGCATCAATCTGTCTCTTTTTTTAATCCACACCTGGAAAGGATATATTTAATATGTTGAGGGGGAGAGAGAGAAAGACATTGATCCACTGCTTCCTCCTGCACACCCCCCCCCCCCCACCAGGATCGAACCTGAAACTTAATTATGTGCCCTGACCTGAAATACAACCTGCAACCTTTGGGTATAGGGACAACACTCAACCAATTCAGCCACCTGGCCAGGTCAAGACATTCACTTTTAAACAAGTTAAGACTTCAATTTGGCCTCCTTAAATGTTGCACATTTTCAGACTTGGAGAGAGTCTTGAATAGTTAAGCAAGCTCTCATAAAAATGGATAGCCTTGAAAAAAAACAACTATGAGTTAAAATCACACAATTACATTATTCTTTGTTCTCCAAGGTATTATGACAGGGAATTGTGAGACATAATGGAAGAATAATAATGAGTTCAGGCACATATACTTGTGTGCATTGACAAACTCAAAAATTTGTGGGTAAAAAAGCTACACCGCACATCCTCCTGGAGTTTATTCATAAAAATCTCCAGAAAACTTCAAAGAGGTCTCTTCTCATATAATTTCCCTGGTTGTTTAAAGTTGATAAGGACCTGTTCTCATCTGAATACGAATTTGCTGTTGCTGTGAAAAGTTGTTATATTTACTTCTATATATTTCCATAAAGAGGGAGGAAAGAACCTATAATCTGCTGAGAGGAACTATTAGGGTATGATTGCTAAATGACCCCCTCAGCATTTTCCATTTCCCAACATATCATTACATTGAATAGCATTTTAGGATAATTGGGAGAGAGACGCACAGCCTCTCAGAGTCTCCTTGCAGAATTAACAGCAAAATACTATCTGTGGTCAATACATCCCACCCATCATCTTCCAACATAATTATGGATAGCTTGCCCCAAAGCCACAAGGGCAGCTCCTGGACCACAGGCGCGATGGGGAAGTGGATTCATCTATGGTCTCTGAATGACATTGACTGAGGAGGGAGAGCTTTTCATCCTGGTCATTAAGGTTCTCATTGGGAAGAGGGAGGTTTCATGGGAATAAGGAGGTAAGCATGGAAAGTTAACATCTCCTGAATGTAAAGGAGAAATAAACTCCTCAACCTCCTGTTCTATTTGTGAGCGGAAAGGTGACCTTTATCCAACCTGAATGGCTATGAGAAAAGCCCCCCCCCTTTCCTTAGACAGCAGATAGGCTTTTTTTTCCCCCTCTGTGCCTTTGCTGAGGTCATCAGTCAGGAAGAAAGCCAGCTAGACCAAGCCTGCTGTTACCACCTGGACCCACGTGGCCTGAAGTTATATAAAGTGTACATGTACCATGATCAGAAAAGAAGGAGGGACTTCCTTCACTAAGGAAGCATCACAGAAAAGCCTTTGTACATTTGTGACAACTAGTGCTTCCTTTGTGAGAGTGCCAGCCATGTGGCATTTCCTCCAAGTCCTATATCAATGAAACCCAGACAAATGATTTAATCTGGTTACTGGGTCTGATGGCCCCAATATATAGCACATGGCAACCAATTTTTGCTTTTGTATAATCTAAAAAGTGAGAAAGAGAAGAAAAATGTTACATTTCAGAGCCTTTTGGTAACATTTTTTTTTATGTCCATGGCACTTTCTGCACATGCTCTGATCACTTCCATGAAAGTAATTTTCTACTCACACAAGAGTATATAAAACACATTGCTCTGTTTTTATTTGAATGGCCACTGCTGAACAATTAGTGATTATCTAATAACATGATTTCTTGGCTCAATGCAATCCAGTTTAAATGAATTGGAACTCAGCCCTCCTTTTATTCACAGAACTTTCATAGTGTCCTAAAACAAATTCAATGGCAATTTACTTCACAGCACTTTTAAGTGTTCAGAACATATTTGAAAATATTTTCTGAAGTCTGAGAATATTCTAAAATGCCAACCAAATATCTTTAGGCTGAGAACCTTAAAATCACTCTACAATACAAATGCTAAGCAGGGGAGGCACCCAACCTTTAAACCAGCCAACTCTGAGCAGTCTCCAGCTAAAATATCATGTGACCCTATGAAGAGATGTAGATATATATGTAATATATAATTTCCTACAGCCTCAAAATCCCTTAAAATATGACTGATGGTGCTCATGCTAACCACAGCATAGAGGAAAATCCATGGAATTATTTAACTGCCTTTAATATATGTTTGGCTAAAAAAACTTTTTATTCTAATATGATTAAGATACTCTTTCACAGTGAAGGTTTTAAGCTTTATTTTTATTTTTTAAATTAAATCTTTATTATTCAGATTATTACATTTGTTTCTCTATTTTCCCCTCCATACTCCCCTTCACCCAGGTACCAGCCCTCCCTTTATCTTTACTTCTTCCCGATTGACCTCATCCATAGGTGTATGATTTTTGTCCAGTTTCTCCCTGTACACACCTCACCCCTTTCCCCCAGAGAATTATCAGTCCACTCCCTTTCTGTGCTCCTGATTCTATTACATTCACCAGTTTATTCTGTTGATCAAATTTTTAATTCACTTAATTTTTAGATTCACTTGTTGATAGATATGTATTTGTTGTTCATAATTTCCTTTCTTTTACCTTTTTATTCTTCCTCTTCTTAAAGAGTACCTTTTAGCATTTCATATAATACTGGTTTAGTGTTGATGAACTCCTTTAGCTTTTTCTTATCTGTGAAGCTCTTTATCTGCCCTTCAATTCTGAATGATAGCTTTGCTGGATAGAGTATTCTTGGTTGTAGGTTCTTGCTATTCATCACTTTGAATATTTCTCGCCATTCCCATCTGGCCTGCATAGTTTCTGTTGAGAAATCAGCTGACAATCATATGGGTGCTCTCTTGTAAGTAATTAACAGTTTTTCTCTGCTGCTTTTAATATTCTCTCTTTGTCTTTTGTTCTTGGTATTTTCATTATGATGTGTCATGGGGTAGTCCTTTTGGATTCCTTTTACATGGGGTTCTGTGTGCCTCCTGGACTTGTAAGTCTATTTCTTTTACCAGATGTGGGAAGTTTTCAGTCATTATTTCTTTAAATAGGTTTTCAGAATCTTGCTCTCTCTCTTCTTCTGGCACCCCCACAATTCTGATATTGGTACGCTTGAAGCTGTCCCAGAGGCTCCTTACATTATGTTCACATTTTTGGATTCTTTTCTCTTCTTGCTTTGCCAGTTGAGTGTTTTCTGATTCTTTATATTTCAAATTTTTTACTTGATTCTTGCATTCCTCTAGTCTGCTGTTAGGTCTCTGTATAATATTTTTTATTTCAGTCAGTGTATGTTTAATTTCTAGTTGGTCCTTTTTCATCTCTAGTTGGTCCTTTTTTTATCTCTAGTTGGTCTTATTTCATCTCCTCTTGTGTCTTGCTAAATTTATCCATCTTTTCTAGGATATTCTTGAAAAACCTTATAAGTGTGTTTTTGAACTCCATATCCAGTCACTTGTTTTCCTCCATTTCTTTTGTTTGTGATCTCTTCACTTGTCTCAGCATTTTCACTAGGCCGGAAGAACTTCTGTGTTGGATTCAGCCTTATGATACAAGACTTGCAAAACTGCAAAAGCCTATCTGTTGAGAGGTTGGAATGGATGGAGTCTCAGGGCTTAACAGACCATCTTGCCTTCCAGTCAGCTTCGCCCTCCACAGCCCCTGGGTTTCACGTGACTCTGGGTAATCACTGGAGCAGTCCCTGTGTGCGTGTGCTGTGCCTCTAGACTACTGCCTTTCCGGCTCCCCTGTGCTCTGGGACCATATGAGTCTGGGTCCCCAGGGTTTCGCCCAAAACTGGGGTTTAGTGGAGTTAGAACTGGCGCAGTTGGGAGTCTCTATATCCTGCCCACTCGTGGAAGCCAGCGGCACAATCAACAGTCGGTCCTCTGTGCGCAGTGCTGTATGTACCACCAGACTTCTGCCCTTTTGCGATTCCCCTAAATTTCCATGCATTTCTCCCTTTTCACAGTCCAAACTGCCCCTGTATGAGTTTCGGCTGGACCTGGGGTTTAGTGCCATAGGATAAGGGGGGTTCAGAGCAGTTGGGAGTCTCCATCTCCCTCCCACTAGAGAAAGCCAGCCAGATACCCCAGCACCTGTTCTCCCCACGTGCACATCTTCATACCTCAGCTTTTTGCAGCTCCTCTGGGTCTCCGTGAGCCCCTCTCTTTCCTTCCAATTGTAGAATTTCCACTCATCCACCTTTCCTGTGGTTCTGGATGCTGTCCGTTTTGTCTTTTAATTGTAGTTTTGAAATTATTGTGCAAGGCAGCAGTGTAGGTGTTTACCTATGCTGCCATCTTGGATTCTCTCCAAAGGTTTTAACCTTTAGACTATCAGAAATATCATTATGGATATTCAAGGAATAAGTGTCCAAGAGGTCACAATATTTGTCCTCTCACACTTGAATGGGCAAGAAAGGTTAGATTTTCTAGGTTTGATCCCAGGCACTTGAACAAAGGTCAACTATCAAAGTCAGAGGGAGATAAATCTGAAATTTTTCAACAGCTAAAATTGTCCAAAAGCAGAGTGAGTTGATTTCTTTTTTTTAATTGTATTATATGTATACATATCTCCCATTGCTCCCTCTCCCTCCCAGGCATACCCCAACCCCCCCCCCCAGTGTCTATTTTCATTAGTTATGCTTATATGCATGTATACAAGTCCTTTGATTGATCTCTTAACTACCCCACCTCTCCTTAATCTTCCTGCTATAATTTGACAGTCTGTTTGATGCTTTACTGCCTCTGTATCTATCCTTTTGTTCATCAGTTTACAATGTTCTCTATTATCCACAAATGAGTGAGATCATGTGGTGCTTCTCCTTCATTGACTGAGAAGCAATGTCCACTTATTTCACTAAGCATAAGGTTCTCCAGTTCCATCCAGGTTGCTGTAAATGGGAAGAAGTCCTTATTTTTAATGGCAGCATAGAAATCCATTGTGTAGATGTATCACAGTTTTCTGATCCAATCTTCTGCTGACAGGCACCTAGGCTTTTTCCAAATTATAGCTATTGCAAATTGTGCTGCTATGAACATAGGGGTGCATAAATCCTTTCTGATTGGTGTTTCTAATTTCTTAGAATAAATTCCTAAGAGTGGGATTGCTGGGTCAAATGGGAGATCCATTTTTAGTTTTTTGAGGAAACTGCATACTGTTCTCCACAGTGGCTTCACCAGTCTGCATTCCCACCAACAGTGCACAAGGGTTCCTTTTTCTCCGCATCCTCGCCAAGACTTGTTGTTTGTTGATTTGTTGATTATTGCCATTCTGACAGGTGTAAGATGGTATTGCATTGTCGTTTTGATTTGCATCTCTCGGATAATTAGTGACTTTGAACATGTTTTCATTGTCTCTAGGCATTCTTTCTGTCATCTTTCGAAAAGGTTCTATTTAGGTCCGTTGCCCTTTTTTTTTTTATTGGATCATTTATCTTCCTTTTATTAAGTTGTATAAGTTGGCTTTAGATGTTGGAGATTAAACCTTTATCAGTGATAACATTTGCAAATATGTTCTCCCATACAGTGGTCTTTCTTGTTGTTTTGTTGATGGTTTCTTTTACTGTGCAAAAGCTTTTTATTTTGATGTAGTCCCATTTCTTTATTTTTTCTTCAGCTTCCATTGCCTTTGGAGCAGTATCAGTGAAGAAGTTCTTTCGGCATATGTCTGAGATTGTGCTGCTTGTGGATTCCTCCAGTATTTTTATGGTTTCCCATCTAATGTTTAAGTCCTGTATCCATTTTGAGTTTATTTTTGTATTTGGTGTAAGTTGGTGGTCCAGTTTCATTTTTTTGCATGTATCTGTCCAATTTTCCCAACAGCATTTATTGAAGAGGCTATCTTGGCTCCATTGTATGTTCATGCCTCCTTTGTCAAATATTAGTTGAGCATAGTGTTTTGGATGGATATCTGGATTCTCTATTCTATTCCATTGGTCTATATGTCTGTTCTTGTGCCAGTACCAGGCTGTTTTGAGAACAGTTGTTTGAATATAGCTTGAAATCTGATATTGAGATCCCACCTACTTTATTCTTCTTTCTCAGAATTGCTGTGGCTATTCGTGTTTTTTTTTGTTGTTGTTCCAGATGAATCTATGGAGAATTCTTTCTAGGTCTGTGATATATGTCATTGGTATTTTAATGGGTAGTGCATTGAATCTATAGATTGCTTTGGGTAGTATGGACATTTTAATGATGTTGATTCTCCCAATCCATGAGCATAGTATGCTCTTCCATTTGTTAACATCTTCCTCTATCTCTTTTTTTCAGTGTCCTGTAGTTTTCTACATATAGGTCTTTTACCTCTTTAGTTAGGTTTATTCCTGGGTATCTTAATTTTTTTGGTGCAATAGTAAATGAGATTGCTTTTTTAGTCTCTGTAATTTTACTATTAGTGTATAGAAATGCCACAGATTTCTTGGCATTAATTTTGTATCCTGCTACATTGCTGAATTCATTTATTAAGTCAATTAGTTTTGGGATGGAGTCCTTTAGGTTTTTTATTTACAGTATCATGTTATCTTCAAATAAGGACAGCTTTACTTCTTCTTTTCCAATTTGGATGCCTTTTATTTCTTCTTCTTATCTAATTGCAATTGCTAATACTTCCAGTACTATGTCGAACAGGAGAGATAAGAGTGGGCATCCCTGTCTTGTTCCTGTTCTTAGAGGAAATGGTTTTAGATTTTGCCCATTGAGTATGATGTTAGCTGTGTGTTTATCATATGTGGCTTTTATGATGTTAAGGTATGATCCTTCTATTCCCACTTTACTGAGAGTTTTTATCAAGAAAGGATGTTGGATTTTGTCAAAAACTTTTTCTGCATCAATTGATATGACTATGTGATTTTTATCTCTCAAGTTGTTTATGTGATGTATCACATTTATTGATTTGCAGATATTGTACCATCCTTGCATTCCTGGGATGAATCCTACTTGGTCATGATGTATGATCTTTCTGATGTACTGCTGGATCCGAATTGCTAGAATTTTGTTGAGGATTTTGGCATCTATGTTCATGAGAGATATTGGCCTATAATTCTCTTTCTTTGTGTTGTCTTTATCTGGTTTTGGTATTAAATTGATGCTGGCTTCATAGAAGGTGTTTGGAAGTGTTCCTTCTTCTTGAACATTTTTGAATAGTCTGAGGAGGATAGGTTTTAATTCTTCCTTGAATGTTTGGTAAAACTCTCCTGTGTAGCCATCTGCTCCCAGGCTTTTATTTGCTGGAAGCTTTTTGATGACTGCTTCAATTTCTTCCATAGTTATTGGACTATTGAGATGTTTAGACTCTTCCTGATTAAGTTTTGGAAGATTATATTTTTCCAGGAATATGTCCATGTCTTGCAGATTGTCCAATTTGTTGGAATAGAGTTGTTCATAGTATTTTTTAACAATCCTTTGTATTTCAGCAGGGTCTGTTGTTATTTCTCCTCTTTCATTTTTGATTTTGTTTATTTGGGTCTTCTCTCTTTGCTTCTTGGTGAGCCTGGCTAGAGGTCCATCAATCTTTTTTATCCTTTCAAAGAACTAGCTCTTTGTTTTGTTGATCTTTTGAATTGTTTATTTGGTCTCCAAGTTGTTTATCTCTGCTCTGATCTTCACTATTTCCTTCCTTCTGCTTACACTGGGCTTTTCTTGTTGCTCTCTTTCTAGCTCTTTGAAAAGCTAGAAAAAGAGTTAGATAATTTGTTACCATTGTTTCATGTTTTTTGCAGTAAGCTTGTAGAGCTATGAACTTCCCTCTCAAGACTGCTTTCACTGTGTCCCATAAATTTAGTATTGTGTTGTCATTGTCATTTGTTGCCATGATGTTTTTTATTTCTTCCTTGATCTCTTTGGTTACCCAGTCATTGTTTAATAGCATGCTGTTTAGTCTCCATGTGTTTGATTTCTTTCTATTGTTTTTATTATACTTGATTTCCAGTTTTATGCCATTGTGTTCTGAGAAAATTATTGATATAATTTCTATCTTCTTGAATTTGAAGAGACTTTTTTTATGACCCAACATATAATCTATCTTTGAAAATGACCCATGTGCACTAGAAAAGAATGTATATTCCGTGGCTTTGGGGTGAAATGTTCTGAAGATGTCAATTAATTCCATCTGGTCTAGTGAGTCATTTAGGATTGATGTTTCTTTGCTGAATTTTTTGTTTAGAGGATTTTTCCAGTGGTGACAGTGGGGTATTAAAGTCTCCTACTATGATTGTATTGATTTCAATCTCTCCCTTAATATCTTCCAGGGGATATTTTATGTATTTAGGTGCTCCTATATTGGGTGCATATATGTTTACCAGAGTTATTTCTTCTTGTTGGATTGTTCCATTTAGTATTATGAAGTGGCCTTCTTTATCTCTTGTTATGTCTTTCACTTTGACATCTAATTTGTCAGGTATGAGTATTGCAACCCCAGCTTTTTTTTCATTTCCATTTGCCTGAAATACCATCTTCCATCCCTTCACCCTCAATCTGTATGCATCTCTTTTCCTGAGGTGGGTTTCTTGTAGATAGCAGATATATAGATCATGTTTTCTTATCCAATCGGTTACCCTATGACTTTTGATTGGAGCATTTAATCCATTTACTTTTAAAGTTATTATTGATAGGTACTTATTGGTTATCATTTTTTTAAAATATACTTTATTGATTTTTCACAGAGAGGAAGGGAGAGGTATAGAAAGTCAGAAACATCAATGAGAGAGAGACATCAGCCACCTCTGCACACCCCACACTGGAGATGTGCCCACAAGCAAGGTACTTGCTGCTGACCAGAATCGAACCTGCGACCTTTCAGTCCACAGGCCGATGCTCTATCCACTGACCCAAACCAGTCTCAGCTCTATCGCCATTTTCAGTCTTTACCTCAGAGTTCCTTTTTCACTTTCTATTTCTTTTTTTTACAGCAGACTCTTTATCATTTCTTGCATTGCTGGTTTGGTTGTAATACATTCCCTTAGTCCTTTTTTGTCTGTGAAGCTTCTGATTTCACCTTTAATTTTGATTGAAAGCCTTGCAGGGTACAGTATTCTTGGATTCAGACCCTTCCTTTGCATGACTTTGTATATTTCATTCCATTCTCTTCTGTCCTGATGAGTTTCTGTTGAGAAATCAGTAGCTAGTTTTATGGGGGTTCCTTTGTAGGTAACTTTCTGTTGCTCTCTGGCCACTTTTAAGATTCTGACTTTGTTGGTGCTTGCCAATTTAATTATAATGTGCCTTGGTGTTGGTTTTTTGGGGTTTATATTGCTTGGGACTCTGTGAACTTCTTTGATTTGTGTGGGTTTTTTCTTTTCTATTTTGCGGAAATTTTCTGTCATTATTTCTTCAAACAGGTTCTCTAATCCTTGTTCAGTTTCCACTCTTTCTGGAACCCCAATTATGTGGATGTTGTTTTGTTTCGTGTTATCCCAAAGTTCCCTTAGGCTCTCCTCTTGCTTTTTAATATTTTTTTCTAGGAGCTGCTGTACTTGGGTATTTTTTCCTACCATGTCTTCTAGCTCACTGATGCGGTCCTCTGCTTCTTCTAGTCTACTTTCGATGCTTTCTATTGAGTTCTTTATAGCAGTAATGTAATTTTTCATTTCTTCTTGATTATTCTGCATCTCCTCTAGGTTCTTATGCATTTCTTTTCGCTTCTTCTTCATTTCCTCTTGGGTCTTCTTCATTTCCTCTTGGCTCTTAATCACATTGTCGATTTTGTCTTCCATTCTTTTCATCCATCTTATGATCATTTCTCTGAACTCTTTCTCTGGCAGGCTTATTTCTGCTTCTATTTCATTTACTTCCTTTTCTGGTGATACCTGCCTTTCTGTTGTATGCGGGCTGTTTCTTCTTCTGCCCATGGTCTTTATTCTCTGGGTGTCTGTTTATGCAGTTCTCTCTCCTATGTTCATTCAAAGGCACAAACTACAACACAACCAGGTACAACACACAAGAAATGTATTCACGATGTTAATAATCACAAATAAGGTGACCACCAATGAAAGACAAATTAGGGGGAAGGAGAGAAAGAAGAAGAGGAAAATGAGGGGAAAAAAAGAAAGAAGTGCCAAAATCAAATTGGGAGAGGGAGAAAAAACTAAATAAATAAATGAACAAAAAATAAAATAAATAAAAAGGAGAGGAAGAAGAAGAAAAAAGAAAGAGAAAAAAAGTCAGAGAGAAAAGAAAGAGGATAAGAGAAAAAAGGGGAACAAAATATAGATGTCAGGAGAAAACTCCAATAGAACAGTCCTAATCCCAACAAATGCCAGCAACCAGTACCTGGAGATTAATACAAACTACTAATAACAACTGGTATCGAGGGAGGCAAGGGAAAAGAGAGGTAAAAAAAACAAACCAAAACAAAACAACAAAAAAAAGCAAAATAAAACAAGTAGAATAAGCTAAAACAATCTCACAAAAAAAAGTACAAAAAAATCGATATAATCACCATTCAGACAAACAGCAACAAAAGGACATAGAGAAAAACAACTTTTTGGATAGTGAAGACAAGAAGAGAGAGGTTTGTATGGACTTGGAGTTGGGGATTTTAAATTAAATGTATAAGAGGCGAAATTTTAACCAGGTAAAGATAAAGAATAGGGAGAATCTAAAGTTGGAAAAGGGAAAGAGAAATAAGACAACAAAATGGGGAAAGTTAGGAGGAAAGTGTTGGCATAAAGGTAGAGTTGAGATAGAGTAAAATTATGCTAAAGGAAAGATAAAAATAGAATGTGGAACTCTAATCCTGAAGTAAAATAAAGAGAAAACAAAATGACACTTGTTTTTTTTCCAAAAAGGTAAAATAGTAGTAGTAATAATACTAGTTGAAAACAGAAATGTAATAATTAAAAAGGTAAAATCAATTGAGGAGAAAAAAGATATATAGGTTTTTAATTAAAATATGCAAAAATGAAAAAAATTTAAAATAAATAAAAAGAAAAAAAATAGAATGGTCATTCACTTCCACTATTGTTCTGCTTGGCACCTCTGTTTCCCAGTAGGGAGGGTATTGCAGTTCCCTGTATTCCACTGCTGAGTTGTGTTTTAATATCTTTATTCTTTTGTGGTTATGTGTGAGTCAATTTGTGTGTCATCCACTGGGTGGCAGTGTTTTGGAATTGACTTCTGAGACTAAGCACAGGACCTCTCTAGGCTGTGCTCAGTTCCTGCTACTCTGTGGTTCTCAAAACCAGTTTGTGGGGATTTTGCAGCCTGGACACTGTAATAACTCCCAGGTTGTCCTTCTACCTCAGACCAAAATGAGTTGTTTTCTAGAGCTCCCCTCTGTCAACAGCTCTGAGAGTTTGCCTCCACCCTTAGGGATCACGCCCTGCCCCACATCTGCGGACCTCTCCAGAAGCAGCTTTCCCGCAGCCCGGCTCCCACAGTGTGCGCGTCTCTGTTCTGCGGGACAGGAGACCTCACCTTATCCCAGGCAAAATCTGACCTTTCCATGTGCCCTGTGGTTCTCCTCTGAGTCTGTGTGTCTGTGCCGATTAGAAAGCTGTGTTCTGGGTCCCCGGCTGTTCAGTGAGTGCTTTAGCTACAGCTTTCAGAATGCTGCAGACATCCACCTCCCTCTGTACTCTGGTGACTCCAGCAGACAAAAACCCCATGGCAGTGGGGCTGCCTAATTAGGAGAGGCCTATCCAGCAGTCCCCCACCTTCTCCTGGAGGATAACTGACTCTTAACTTGCCAACAATCACTCTCAGTGCGACCCTCAGCTGCTCTCTCTCCCTCTGCCCAGTGACAAAGCTCCAGATGCATCTGTCTATTCCGATGCCATTTTTCCTCCCCGTGAGTTGACTTCTTGAAGTGGCAAGTGTGTGAGCATATGTGTGTGCGAGCATGTATATTCAGGTATAACTGAAAATACACTTAGGAGGGAGAGAGAGCAGATGTAGTATTTATCCATTCATTGAACTTTTCTTGAGAACCTGCTTGGGGCCAATTACTGGCTGGACAAAGTGTCCTTGATATCCTTTGTAATGCAGAAGTTCTTCAGAAAATACATGCATGCTAAGAATTTCAATGAATGTTTTCTCTTTTCCCAGTTTAAGGATATTTACCCTAAATATTAGTAGAGAATTCAAGAGTTCAAAATATTTATTTTAAACCTCATAAGGATAGATAGCAGTAAATGGTATCAGTTAGTCTGAGTAGAAATCTGTGTTGAATATGCTGCTTCTCTGTCCCTATCTTTATCTGTCTCTGTCTCTGTGTCTCTCTCCTCATTCTATTTTTACATTGATGAATTAAGCACATTATAACAGATGTATAATATGTAGTAAAATTCCCATGTAATATTTACTTAAATTGTCTTTGTTTTAACTTTGTTTATTGTTTTCTTTAAATAAGAGTTTCTCTTTCAAAATTTAATGATGGAAAAAAATAAAAAAAAATTAGCCTTAAAGATTATTTTTAAAAACATTAAAAATTATAATCATGAAAAAAATATTTCAAATCTCTACTTAATTTTTTTTTACTTAAAACCTACTCATATCCAAAAGTTTATTTTCATCTTTAAAAGTTGTCCCGAGGCATAGATAATATATTGAGGCTTCACATGGTGGTAAACCTTTCAATCAATGTTCTTATAGTGTATATTTTATGAAACAAGGAAATTGCAAAACTAGAACTTTTCTAGACCAATTTATCATCTTGTATCATGACCTGGGAGAGTGAGTACTTTCAGGTTAATATCTCAGATCTCAGAGGTGCCATGCAATGAAAAATAGGCACTGTGATTTTTAAAAATTTCTAAATAATGACAATGGTTAATGCACTGATAGTTTGTCCTTGGGGAGACTGAAATTAGAGAATAATTTGAGTAATGTCGCATCTTTTCTCAGTTATACAAATAACAAAATATATGATTTGAAATGTTTCTTACATTCAGGTTCCCCATCTGTGAGCTCCTCCATTATGTACTATACAAGAGTGTTATAGGATAGTGCATTCAAAAATGCTTTGTAACGAAATCAATGTGTCAAAGACTCCTGATTTGAATGTTTATGAATGGAACTCTTCTTTATTTTTACCTTTAATATGATTTATTAAATAATTGAAAGGATATTTAAAAATATTAATGGAATATGAAACAAAATAATAGAGATGATCAGTAAAAGTATAAATAATTCTGACATCAAGAAGCAAATAATAAATAAATTCAAGTGAAATCAAAAGCAATCTATAAAGAGGAAGAGAAAATTTTCAAATGAAGCAATGAGTAGATTCTCAGATTATTTAATAATATTATATAAAAGGATATCCTATGGATACATTGAAAAAAATATTTAAATTGGTTGCTAATTTGACCCAAAATTCAGACATTAATGTATTTAATACAGTATTCCTAACAAATTACTACAACAAGGGCATTAGAGAAAACAGAACTGTAAGATAATATATGAGTGTTATTTTAAACCACCAAGTTTGTATTAAATTGTTTGGTTGCAATTGGAAACTATTAAAAGGTAACAGTGGTCTAAATTAGAGTAGTGGTAGTCATATGGAGAGAAGTAGATATATTCCAGAGATTTTTATACAATAAATTTGATCATAATTGGTTGTAGTTTTAAAATGGAAATTTATAAAAGAGAAAAAAGGCATGTAGAAGAGCTTGGATGTCTCAAGATTTTTAGTTTGGGAAGGAAGGTTGTTGGCATGATTCTCTGAAATAAGAAATTCTACTGCAGGGTTTAATGTGAAAGGGGAAGTCCATAATGTAGGTGTACACTTGTGATACCTCTATCATGAGACCAAGCAGACATGTCTAATATGTTAACTGGAAATCAGGAGAAGCATGTTATCAGGAAATGTGGATCTGGATTCTAAGAGCACACAGATAATAAATGTGGATCTGGATTCTGAGAGCACACACTAATACAGATGAAATAGATGTGTGTGTGTATGTGTGTGTGTGTGTGTGTGTGTGTGTGTGTGTGTGTGTCTGTGTCTGTGTGTGTGAAATGATAAAAGAAGAGAGTTCATGAAGAGCGCTGAGGAACTGGAACCTTTAAGGTCCAAATAGAGAAAGTGATGCTGAGAAGGGAGACTGAGAATAGTAGTCTGAGGGGAGAGCAATCTTAAGAAACTTAACTATGAAGGAAACCAAGCTTTCCACACATCCTGGCAGGCCCAGGCCTCCACTCAAGGCTACCAAGTTTCAATTATAGAAGATAAATAAATCCCAACAAAAATGGTGGCAGTCTCAGAGCCAGAGAGAGCAGGAGGCTAGGGTTGCCCCTGGTGATGGAAAAAGCCAAGCTTTTGCAGCCCTGGTCTGTATGACCTCCACTTAAGGCTACAAAGTTTCAATTATAGAAGATAAATAAATCCTAACAGAAATAGCTGCCGCCAAGGAGCGAGCAGGAAGCTTGGCTCCACTCCAGGCTACAGTATCAACTATAGAAGATAAATAAATCCCAGATGCCAGGGCCTCTGCTTGGGTTACTGGGGGGAGTGGCCAACCTGCAAACCACTACAGGCCCCTTGCCCAGGCTGCCCCATGCCCCAAAGGAACCCACACCCTGACCTGGGACATCCTTCAGGGCAAACCAGATGGCCCCTACCCATGCACAAGGCCTTTATCTTATCTAATAAAATAGCAATATGGAGATTGACCATCACTCCAACACACAAGATGTCTGCCTTCATGTGGTCAAAGATCCAGCCTCCATGTGGACACAAGATGGCCACCACAAGATGTCCAGCAGGATAGGGCAGTTGGGAGGGACCAGGCCTGCAAGGAAGGGCAGTTGTGGGTGATCAGGCCAGCAGGGGAGAGTAGTTGGGAGGGAACAGGCCTGCAAGGGAGGGAAGTTGGGGTGACCAGGTCTACAGAGGAGGGAAGTGGGGGGTGACTGGGCCTGCAGGAAAAGGCAGTTTGGGGGGACTCAGGCCTGCATGGGAGAGCAGTTGGGGGGGACCAGGCCTGTAGGGTAGGGCAGTTAGGGGTGATCAGGCCTGCATGGGAGAGCAGTTGGAGTGTGTGGGGGGGAATCAGGCCTGTAGGGGAGGGCAGTTAGGGGTGACTGGGCCTGTAGGGGAGGGCAGTTAGGGGCAAACAGGCTGGCAGGTGACCAGTTAGGCATAAGTCAGGCTGGCAGTGAATGGTTAGGGGATGATCAGGGTGGCAGGCAGAAGTGGTTAGGCACAATCAGGAAGGCAGGGAGGTGAGCAGTTGGGAGCCAGCAGTCCTGGATTGTGAGAAGGCAGTTGGGCATCCCTCAAGGGGTCCAAAATTGGAGAGGGTGCAGGCTGGGCTGAGGGACACTCCCCCCACTGTGCACAAATTTCATGCACCAGGCCTCTAGTAAATAATAAAAATAGTGTGTGAGTGTGCCCATGAATAATGGGCCAGGTGAGAACACTAACTACTTAGGAGATGAGTTAAAAGGATGGAGTGTGAATGTCTTTGAATACCACAAATCCAACCCATACTGCCTAACATAAGTTAGGTCTGGGCTATATCATTATGCTTCACACATCTAGGAGTAAAGTATAACTTACTGCTTTATCCAAAAGTAACACTATGGTTTAGAATCTGTCTGCCAGCTCAGTGAATAATTAACTAGGATTCTGGGCTCTGATTTATGCACCTTTTTGCTTTCCACACCTAGAGAGTGTAAAAAACACAATCTCCAGGTTCTCTCATGCCATAGGAGAAACAGCCTCACAGCTAAAACGAAACTCAGGTTAGCATGTAAAATATTCTATTTGTTTCCATCTGAATAAATAACAGTACCTTAAAACTCCAAAAGTGTTTCTAACTTTAAAAAAGGCCTACTATTGGCAGTAAAGCTTCTAGACCTCTTTTTTTTTTCCTACACAATGGTATGATGTTTCTGCTTTCTTTCTCCATCAATATGTGATTTCATGTAACAGGTACCATTAAAAACTGCAACATTTATTTCACTATAACAGCCAAAAGTTTGCTGATTTGAGCCTTTGGGAAAGGCATTCAGAAGGGCTGGCATTCTGCCACCAATACTATGGTTTGGAATCACCCCCCAAATTAATCCTTACTCTATTTCACTTCTATGCAGCATTGCCAAAAATGTCCATCTGCTGAAGCTAACTACTCAGTGAAAGCCAGAGGCAAAATTGCAACCTGGAGAAATAATAAAAGAATTGAAGCAAGATACACATCTGTCTGGATTGTATTTTTCACTATTCTCAGTTATCCCACCCAATTCATAATCAGTACAGCCATCACAGCTCTTGAATAGTGGGGAGATTCAGCGAGATGGCAATGGCCATGAAATCAAGGAAGTAAGGATGGCACTGCCTGTTTCACTAACCCTTCAACAAATTATATCTGAAACTGGGGGAGAGGGGGAGCCACAAAGGGAAGGTTTGTGCCAGAATTATGTCACCATCATGTGCAGGATTATTCTCTTATGTGTGGGAATAGTTACTCCCCAAATCATAGGTGCGGAGAGACTAACATTTCACTGCAAATATTAAATCTTTGGCTATCCCAAGTCTTTTTTGGTTTGTTTGCTTAAATTTGACAAAGAATTGTTTCCCAATGCAATGACATTGAACCACTCTGGTACTACCATTTAATATATTAATGGAACATATTTAGATCCAAGACCAGAAGAGTAAAAAAAAATAGAGATATTTACCTAAAATGTCTTAGAATTGAAATTTGAGGGTAAAGAAGAATTGTCATATATATTTTCCTCATTTTGGATAAAGATGAATTTGCATTAAAGCTATAAAGTCTATTTGAAGACTGTTTCCAGACAGTTATAAAAATGACTTGTTAAAAGTGAAAATTCTAAAATAACTTCATAATTAGTAAGTTACTCAACAGAAAATTTTTTCTAAGTATTACTAATTATTGTGTATTTTAATAGGGTACAAGCATAAAATCATTTTATTCTTTCTCATATCTCCCTTTTGACCTCATTTATCAACTATTTTATCCCCAACCCAGGATAAAACCTCATGAAGCTATCATTGTATTGTTAAGATGATGCATCCAGCCCTGGACAGCTTGGATCAGTGGATAGAGCATCAGCCTGCAGATTGAAGAGTCCCAGGTTTTAATCTGCCAAGGGCACATGACTGGGTTGCAGGCTCAATCCCCAGTGTTGCTGGGGGCGGGGGGAGGGGGGTAGTACAGGAGGCAGCCAATCAATGATTCTCTCCCATTATTGATGTTTCTATCTTTCTCTCCTTCTCCCTTCCTCTCTGAAATCAATATTATTTTTTTTAAAAAAATATGATGCATCCAGTTGATTTCAAAGCTTTAATCTCTTTTTCAATTTAAATCTTCTCCCTTTCCTCAGCTCAGAGGGCTGAAATGGGGGACGGGGAGTGTGAACAACTTCTTCACTACTTCTCCATGCTGACCCTATAGTTCCTCTTTACTAACTAAATTCCTTTGGCTCCTTCAGGGTTGTTATTGAGAGCGTGAGGAGGTGAAATGTAGAGGCTGTACTTGGTTAGGACATTTGTAATCTAGTACCAAAGCTCTTTGTGTATCAAACAGCAAAACATAAGCTCTTTCTCAAGTGGGGCACTTTTGTGAGTACCACAGATATAATTCTCCTCCCCACCTAGTTAGGAAGCTGAGTGCAGTTCTTTAGTGTGAATGAAGCTTTCTGTGTTGGATTACTCAAAGTCCCCCATCAGCCCTTGTCTTTAGAGGCTCATCTCTATTCTTTTCCTACTGTTCTCTTGGATGGAGGCAATTTTATGGGGTTTCATAAATGATGCCATTTTTCTAGGCTTTCCACCTGGGAAAACATACCTCACCTCCTTGTCAATGGGTGTGCAGTTCACTCTATAGCAGTCATTCCTCTATCCTCTTCCACCAGGAGAGTTAGAAGTCAGCAGCTCACCTTTAAATTTCTTCAGATATTAATCAGCTTTCATATCCCGCAAATTCAAGAAGACAAGTATTGTGTTCTCCAAGTTGTTTTCTGAAGCTGCACTCATTTGGCTTGTGACTAGGGTGAGCAGACCACCTAACACCTCCCCAGTCCCTCGGAAGGGGTTTACCATTAGGAACTCACAACACATCACATCCCTGTCAACAAATTGTCTCAGGGGGAGAAACCAAGATGGTGGGTGGCATAGGTGAACACCTAAACTGCTGCCTCACACAACAACTTCAAAACTATAGCCAAAAGACAGAACGGACATCATCCAGAACCACAGGAAAACTGGCTGAGTGGAAATTCTACAACTAGAAGGAAAGAGAGGGGCACATGGAGACTCAGAGGAGCTGCAAAAAAACTGAGGTATGGAGACACATGCGTGGGGAGAGCGAGTGCTGGGGTACTTGGCTGGCTTTCTCTGGTGGGAGGAAGACAAAACCTCCTGACTGCACTGAACCCCAGTTTTGGGCCAGACCCTGGGGACCCAGACTCATACAGGAGGGAGTCTGGACTGTTGGAAAAAGAGAGGATTGCACAGAAACTCAGGGGATCTGCGAAAGGCAGAGGTCTGGAGGCACACACGTATGTGTGCACAGAGAGTACTTCAGTGATTACTAAGGAACACTGAGACCCAGGGGCCTTATAGGGCAGGGCTTATGAGAAGTCCAGGCTTCTGCTTAGCCCTGAGACTTCACCCCATCCAAGCCAAGCACAGAGGCTGTTGTAATTTTCCAAGTCTTGTTTCATAAGGCTGTCTCCAGCACAGAAGTTCTCCCAGATGATACAGCCAGTTGGCCTGGAGGTCAATTCCCCCTAGTGATACCATCAACAATCAAAACTTAACTACAACAAGACTGTACACATAGTCCACAAAGGGGTGCACCAGGAGTATCCATATCAGGTAACTGGGGAGGCTGAGCCACTGGGCCCTATAGGACATCTAGTACACAAAGCTACTCTACTAACTCAGGGAAGCAGTGAAAATGCAGAGACAAAGAAACAGATCACAAACAAAAGAAATGGAGGAAAACAAGTGACTGGATATAGAGTTCAAATCCATGGTTATAAGGTTTTTCAAGAATTTCCTAGAAAAGGCTGATAAATTTAGCAAGACCCTCAAGAATATGAAAAAGGACCAACTAGAAGTTAAACATCCCATATGAATAGTTGGTACCTGTTATTCTGAGCCACTAAGATCTCACAGACAGTGGGAAAAGATGCATTTAACAGTTGCATTTAACCCCTGTTGATTCACAAGCATAGCTGGACAAAGGCCTGTTGATTCTATGGACCTTTTTTTACCTTGGGATGATGCTGAAATGCCTTAGGGAACTGGGAAATATTACATTCACAAACAGTACCCTTTCTAAGCAAACTTACTGATCATTGACTGCTCTTTTATGTAAAAAATATGCATATGTATAGTATAATCATTCTATAGATTCCATGTTTTATCTACTGGTCCTCTAATGTTGAACATTTTATTTCACATTTTTAGTATTTTAATCAGCAATGTGATTAAGATCTTTATTTCTCCTCTTTCTGATTATACATTTAGAATGCATTCCTAGAGTGAAATTCTGTATCAATGTTTATTGTGTTTTTAATACCTTTAAAAAATAAAGTTGTGGTACTCTTCTGTAGAGGAATAAAATACTATAGTTTTGGTAATTCAACTTTTTTAGCATTTGCTGAATGAGAAGCTTAAATAAAAATCAAATATTTTTGAAGAGAAAATTTTGTCCATTAAAATGTTTGTTGACATATTTACTGTGCCTAATGAGTTGTCATTACTTAGAGTATGTTGTGATTTGATTTATCTGTTAAAAGGGAAAATGCTCACTGATTCAAGCAAATGAAAGAACTGAATTTGCCCAACTGGAAGATTGTAGAAAATTGTTTCCAGGAAGTTCTAGTAACTACTAATCAGTAAGACTGATAAATTCAAGATTGGTCACATTTAAGCAGGGTGTTTCTTAGCTCAGAATCAGATTGGTCTTTTTATGCCACCACCATACATAGGGGTTTATTCCCATCTTTCAAATGTCCCAAACATACAGAAATATATAATGGTCCCCATATGGAAAGGAAACCCACCAATCTATGAAGGATAATGATTCCAGAGACTTACTATGTAATCTTAAGTCTCATTCTGACAAATTCATGTTATGACAATGGACAAGTTGCTTCACCTCTTTGGACCTCAGTATACTCATCTACATAATAAAGAATTAGACAATAATCCCAAAGATCCTTCCAACACTAACATTGAGTAACCAGGATTAAGAGTGAATTTGCTCTTCCATTACAAATTAGGAAAGTTTCCTGAAGGGATATATATGGATGAGAGAGGTTAAAAAAATAATCTGACCAGAATTGTAGCTTTTCAATTCTAGAAATGATGGAAAAATCATTCTCCCTCGATATGTCTAGACAAATGGACTGAAATTGAGACATTTCTTTGAAAACACGGAAGCCCCTCTTATACTGTGGTCAGTCTCAGGTTGGAGTTTTTCTTTCATGTGTAATTGAAATTATTATATTTTATATTATTTGACTAAGGCTTAGGTATTTTTTTACCAGACATTTCTAAGAATATGGATGAATGTAATTTCAAACCCCCTTTACTCCAGAAGAGTACTCCCAAATTAAAAAATCTTGATTTTAGTTAAAGATAAAAGTGTGTATTTAAGTCTTTTGCTTAAAATACTGTTTTGCTACATTATTTCTACAAATGAATATATAACACTTAGCTAAGCCATATGAAGTATGAACAGATAATTTTCTTGTGAAAAATATAGTTTTAACTTTGATGATCTGATCATAGTTGATAGAAATTTCTATTAATATGTAACATGTTCTTAATTAATTGAGTAATTCTATCTACCTCTTATCTTTTCACTGCAAGAGAAATCTTCAGTTTTAAAATAATAAAATGAATTAAAATTGAAAGATAGGAACAATTTTTTCCACAATTGCTTATTTGACACTAAGGGTAAGTAGAAACTGGCTAGGTTCTGTAGAATCTGGTCAAGAAATACAGTGGGTTGTTATGGTGATAAATCTTCATAATAATCATCATGAAAGAGGCATGATCTGATCCTCTGAATATTTTGAAGAATTAGACAGAAACTACTGGAATATGTCTTTATAGCTTAAAGATTCTATGTGAGATGAATTCCAAATATCAAATAAAGCAAATGGATTTGCTCTGAAAGCACAGGTTCTGGTCCCTCCTTTTGCAAGTCGGTGGTGAATAAATGGTGTACCCTCCAATTCACCAATTGACTAAAAGATTTACCTCCCTCCAGCCCTACATTGCTTGCCAGATGCTCAAAGGGCAGTAAAGAATAACTTAGCTAATGAAACAAAAGATGTTTTATTTTAATATAGCTGACCACAAACAGATTCCAAACTGGTCTTTCTTTTTTAAAGAATAATTTAAAAGGAAATCAGATAGCATCAAAAACTTTTTTTAATACATGATTTTCCTCTATATTACCTTTCACCAGCTCATTCTCCTGCCCCCACTCCTTCAACTCCTTCAAATACACACCCAAAATCGAAACCACTGGCGCCTTTGCACAGAGGGGAAATGTGCATGCTGCACAGATGTATTGCTGCCTTTGGGATTTGAATCACCCAAACAATCTGAGTTAATTACATCAACTGATGTAACCTAATTCCTTTAAAAGAGATGTCTGGCTGTGAAGAATTTTGAATGGATATTTAAGGCTTTCCTTAGCCCCCTGGAGAGGGCTTAAAATTAGGAAGATATTTTACCTAAGGAAAGCAGTCTATCTTTGCAAATTCAACATTCCCATGCTCTTTACTCACTCATATTTTTCTATATTCTTTTAAACGCTGAAAGCTTTGATAGAACCTAATAGTGCAAGTATAAATGTTTCATGAATAAGAGAAAGGAATATAGTACTCTGCCAGTAAGGTAGCACTAAGTCATGTTATGTAAATAACAACATAAATAAACATTATCCTGAAAGCATTAAGATGCCTTTCTCCAAGCAAAGTCAGTTCTGCATAGCCATTTTCCTCACCCCACCACCCCTTATTTTCCTGAAAGAGAAGACATTCTCAATGGTTTCTTGGGCTCTTTTCTGCTGGCTGTGTCCAGGGGGTGCTATCCAGCCCCTGGATATGTTTTCTGTTGCACAGATGGTGGTAGTGATTGTTTTGAAACTAATTTCTTACATGGCCACCCCTCCAAAACCACCCAAAGCAAAATCTATTTCATACTTCTTTATTTACACATTGAGAAAAATCTTCAAACTTAAAGGGTTTATAATATTGCCAGCATGTTTTAGCATGTTTTAGTCAAGCCACCCTAAATATAACTTAAGACATTGAAGTTTGCCTAGCCATGGCTGGACTGGAAAATTAGAGCAATGGCCTGGATGCTGCACAAAAAACAACCCAGCATCATTAAAATACAGGAATTCTGTAATTTTGTCCCCTAAAATAACTGCATTTTTTATGGTACTCAGAATGAAAACCTGCCATATTGGCAAGGAATTGGTGAGAGTGAACATGAGCGTAAACACAAACCTAGTAAAGATAACTATGGAGGCTCATTTTTCAAAATTCCAATTGTAGAATCAGGTTAAATCATAAGCATGATTCACAAAGTTCAATTAATGCTGACAGCACATGCTTGACTGATATGCATGCTAGTAATAAGAAGGGCATAGTTCATTGAGTTAAGGGGAAAAACAACAGGTTTAACTTAGCTCCATGTTGATAACACTCTAATAATACAGAAAATAAAGAGCATCTTTCCTTAAGAAATCCTAACTGGTAAGTGAGAGAAGGCTGGTAGAGTTTTACAAAAAAACAAAAAACAAAAAACATAATGTATTCAGGAAGAATTCATCAATACATAAAAATATAGTATTGTACCAAGGAGCCATGAAACAGTATGCCAAGAAAGAGTAAATAAATGTCCCATTCAATGACTGTAGAGTAGCCACATGGCTCCTCATTAGTTTATAAGGTCCACACATTTGTTTGGAGGGTTCTCAGGTGCAGCACCTCTGAGGACATGTGTATGTCTGGAGTTTCATAGCACTTCAGGTCACACTGCAGTGTCAGTCTCCACTTTCTGTGAGCAATGCCAAGATGAGGTCACTTGGAAGTCCTATGTGATGGCTTAGTGGTGCCAGTTTTAGAGTTCTGGATAAAGATAATTTCTAGCCGTAATAATCATTCAAATGAAATAGATAACTTACTGTCTTTCTTACTCTGAATCATCAATGTTGTGGGTATTTACTAGTAGTACTGAGTTAGCTGCATGTGACAAAATGCAAGTAAAATTAAGCTTCAACAAAAGAGGTAAGTTTATCAGCTCATGTAACCGGGATCTCAAGGGACCAAAGTGAGTTTAGGCAAAATTGTATGCAAAGATTTTCTTGGTATCTCAACTCCAAACCTCTGCGTAACTTTGTTCTGCATGTAGTTTTTCTCCATCTCAAAGGCAAGATGACTGCTTATAGATGCAGCCTCAAACTTCTTTAATTTAGCATTCGCTTCCCCAGCCCACCAGTGTGCAATGAGAGAGGTATATTTTAACTTTAGCTTCTCCTTTTTTAAAAAAATATTTTTTAAATGATTTCAGAGAAGAAGAGAGAGATAAACATCAATGATGAGAATCATTGATTGGTCGCCTTCTACATGCACCACAGTGGGCACTGAGCCCACAACCCAAGCATATGCCCTGACCAGGAATCAAACCATGACCTCCTGGTTCACAGGCCTATGCTCACCCCAGCTGAACATACCTTTTCATTCCCAACTGCATAAAGCAAGAAATGAGTGTCTAAAGATGAAAACAACAGGTCCTTACAGTAGATGTTAGTGAACCACATGTTTAAACAAACTCCTTCTCTTTCTGCTCCTCCACACTTCAACCAATGAGAAGGGAAAGATGATGAGCAGCCCTACCATCATCCCTACCTCCCCACAATAGTATTTGTATTTTTAAGGAAAAGTCAAGTTCTGAAATTCAACAATAAGAGTAATTTCTGACTGTAGGTAATCAAAAAGAAGAGGAAAAACTGATATGCCTAGTGGAAATTGGAATTCAACCTCTAAGAAACTGAAGGGCAGAGTGCACTCTCTTGAACTTGAACAAGAACTTGAGGAAATGATTAGGTCCCACCAGTGTTATTCTGTATTTTCTCAGCTTCCTTTGGAGGAAAACTTCTACATGCCTTTTCATAGCCCAGAGGTAACTACTAGAAGCTTTAGCAAAACCTTGTTATTTCCTCAAATCTTGTTATTTTTCTCCAGTGACCTATGAACCTCACAGATTTACCATTCAGTTTAGAGTAGAATTTAGATTTGGATACTTACTTTGAGCTCATCCAATCTAGTCAAATTTAGCTGACTAGAAAATTTACTCCAAATCTAGCTCAAGTCTGTGTAAAATACTCTGGAAATAGTGCATCTGAAATCAGGAAAACAGAATGTCTCTTTTCTTTGTATTCCCAGTTCATAACTATAGTTGATATTATTTTCAACATTTAGCACTTACTAGAATTTTAGGTTAGTGTGAATTCTATTTCTAAATATTTACAATTTTATTTTACTTTCTCTAAAATAATTTCTATTCATTGGTCTTCTACTTAACTGTCCTTTTACATGTCATTGCATGCCAACTGATTTATTAAGAGGAACCTTCCAAATTTAGTAGACACCTCAATATTAGAATTTATCAGCAGAGTTGGTTCAAGAGTACCCAACAACACAAAGAAGCACTTGAATGGATCAAATGCAGAAAAATTGGTAGGAGGTCAGTTATATATAGATCAACACAAAAGAAGAACAGTTATATAAAAATTAATAAAGGTTTATTTTGTATATTGAAGCAAATTGATTCTAAAAAGAAAAATGCCCTAAAAATTACTCTGACAAATATATTTTTAAATGAAGAAGGCTTCTTTTAAGTGACTTATAACACATAGCTTTCCAAGAAAGAAGGAGACATCAAAGTCTATAAGAAGAATTTAGTGAGCATGTGTGTATGTGTGTGTACATGTGTATGTGTATGTGTGTCTGCTTTTATCAATTTTGGTTTATAATTTCCTACACAAATATTGTGACACAGAGGGGACTTTTTCTGTGAGAATTTTACAAGGTTAGAACTGAGTTGATGCTCCTTATCCTTAGATTTCTTGAGGTGTAATAGAAAGTTTCCCACTTCAAAGTAAGGCATTTCTGGATTGAAATCTGTTATACCCCGTAAAAGCCACTTATCCTCAGCAAGTTACTTGAACTCTCTGAATAAGTGAACAAATATATAAAATTTCATTTTCTGCAAAGGTCTTTATCCTACTAATCATACCAGAATTTTAAAGAGCTTTTTTTTTAATGTTAATCCTCACCCAAAGATATTTTTCCATTGATCTTTTAGAGAGAGAGGGAGAGGCAAAGATAGAGAGAAACTTTAATGTGAGAGAAATATTGATTGGTTGTCTCCTGTAGGAGCCAGCTAGGGCCCCAGGGCCAGGGAGAAGAGCCTACAACCGAGGTACATGCCCTTGATCGGAATCGAACCTAGGACTCTTTGGTCCGCAGGCTGATGCTCTCTCTATACATTGAGCTAAACTGACTAGGGCTCACTTGTACTTTTTGATGACTCCATATAGCCAGAAAGGGAAGGAAGTGAAGGGGTTCAGGACAGGCCTCCCCAAAATGGGCTTCTTTAGTCGGCAGGTGAATTATTTTGAACTGAAGGTAATAGAGACCTTGCAGGCTCAAGAGAAACTTGCACCTCTTCCTTAAAAAATTTAAATTTGGAATCTTGTCCATAATAAGAGTTATAAGAAATAACTTTTTGTGACCTATCTATAGGGCTGGTCAAATGTTTAATAACTAAATGTCTGCTCTTTTTATTAAGCTGCAAATGATCCTCCTCCCTCTGAAGCCTCAGGTGCCTAAATTCACCCTAGCTCAGAATGTCATATCTACCTTATTTTACCTTTCATGTATATGGGGTCTCTGACTTTCATATATGAGAGGTTTCCATATATATGTATGCAATTAAATTTAGTTATTTTGATCTTGATAATCAATCTTATGTCAATTTAATTCTTAGACCAGTTGGAAGAACCAAGAAGGGTAGAAAAAAATTTCTTCTTCCCCCACAGAAGCAATAATTCTCTGTTCAATCCAGCTGCTATTGAAATGTCACAAGTTGTTATTTCCCCTTATCTTACAGTTGGTTTGAAAAAGAACCCGGTCTACTTTGTTAAGATCATGTGTTAGCTGGAGTTGGGAAAAGTGAGTGATCAAGGAGCATGATTCAATATTAGTGCTTTTATTTCTTCTGAGATTCTGTAGTGACTTGAGGTGGGAGTCAGTTCTGAGGGGGTTTTTGGAGGAAGCAAAGGAAGGGAGCATGAAACAGGTTCTATTGACTCTACATGTAAAATAGAATCAAGTCAATAAAGTATTTTGAAAAAGGGTAAAATAAGTATCTCCAACAACCTTCAGAATGCCCTTTAATACTGATAAGCTTTTCCTCAAGGGTTTCACTAGCTCATGGTTTCTTTAAATAGCCTGGATTACTCAAAGGAAATTGACATGTGTTCTTTGTTTCAGTGTCTAGTTTGCTGGCAGTACACTCAATAGCCCTTTTACCCATTCTCTTTTGGGTTGTCTCAAATGGTGAAAAATGGAAAATATGAAGAAGGCTGTTATGACTACTTCTATAACAGCAGCATCCATTAGGGAATTAAATTCTACTTCTTGTAATTAAATTGCTTATGATTTTTTAGAAATCTGTTTACATCAAGCTAACCTGCCAAATCCAACAACATTAAATTTTCCTGAAAGACTGACTAAGGATAAAAAGTCAACCATCCCCAAACAGAAAGAGATTGGGTTGGCCACGTTGTTTTCTAGAGCTTTACTCAGACCAGCAAAGACTAAGATGATCCTGAACTGGAGAGAAGATAAACTATGTAAGTTCTAAATATCAACCAATAGCCACTGCTTTTCCTGCTCTTTAACATATGCCATATGGTCAAAGGACTAAAAGGTTGTTTTTCCTTGAAAATATCTAGATATATATGATAAATGGCCCTTACCACATTCTTTCACCCACTTTCCTATACATAATTCTTAAAGAATTAAATGAGAAATAAATGGAAACAGCAGGGTGTGGTCTCTTGCCTAAGGCAGTCATTAGTTTAAGAATCAGTTTTCAGTGAACACCACCCTTACATTTCTCCTTAGTCCTGAAATTCATATTCCCATCAGCGAAATACAGTCCACAGATAATACTGTGCTCACCTAATTGTGGAAAATTTCTGAGAGAAACAGATGATTTCAAATCCAAATATTCAAAACCTTATAAACTTTTTAAGTTCAGCTATACTAAATAAGAATGGGTATCCTATCTGATAAAAGAGTAATATGCAAATTGACTGTACCTCCACTATACTCACAAGTCATACTCACTAGCCACACCCACCAACCAATCAGAGCAAGTATGCAAATTAACCCAACCAAGATGACTGCAGCTACAGAGAGAGCCGGAGAGAGGCTTGAGTTGCCCCTGGCGATGGAGGAAGCCAAGCTTTTAACACATTCTGGCTGGAGCTTAAGGAAACAAAGTTTTAATGACTATGCCAGCAGAAGGCTGGGCTCTGCTCCAAGCTACAACATTTCAATTGTAGAAGAGAAATAAATCCCAGATACCAGGGCCTCCACTTGGGTTACTAGGGGGAATGGCTGGCCTGCAAAACACATAGGCCCCTCGCCCAGGCCACCTCATACCCCAAGGGAACACCCACCCTGATCCAGGACACCCTTCAGGACAAACCAGTTGGCCCCTACCCATGCAGCAGGCCTCTATCCTATCTAATAAAGGAGTAATATGCAGATTGACCATCACTCCAACACACAAGATAACTGCCCTCATGTGGTCAAAAGATCCTGCTCCCATGTGGACACAAGATGGCCAGGGGAGGGCAGTTGGCACAGACCAAGCCTGTAAGGGAGGGAAGTTGGGGGTGATCAAGCCTGCAGAGGAGGGCAATTAGGGGTGACCAGGCTGGAAGAGGAGGGAAGTTGAAGGTGACCAGGCCTGCAGAGAAGGGCATTTGGAGGTTACCAGACCCACAGGAAAGGGAAGTTAGGGGCAAACAGACTGGCAGGGGAGTAGTTAGCATCAATCAGGCTGGCAGAGGAGTGGTTAGGGGGTGATCAGGTTGGTAGGCAGAAGCAGTTAGGGGCAATCAGGAAGGTAGGCAGGTGAGCAGTTGGGAGCCAGCAGTCCTGGATTATAAGAGGGATGTCTCAGACATCCCTCAAGGGGTCCCAGATTGGAAAGGGAGCAGGCTGGGCTGAAGGACACTTTCCCCTGTGCACAGATTTTGTACACCGGGACTCTAGTCCTATATAATGAAAAGGTAATATGCAAATTGACCATCACATCCTCACAAGATGGCTGCCAACAACCAGACCAGCAGGGGGGTTAGTGAGGGATAACCAAACAACTGAACAAGCAGGCTGCATGGGGGCAACTAGGCCAGCAGGCGGGATGTGAGGGGCAAACAGGCAGGTGGGGGCGGGGCAGTTTGGGGTGACCAGGCTGGCAGGGAGGTCAGGAGGGGTGTAGTTGGGGTTGACCAAGCGTGCAGGGGGGGGGGC
>PVJN01008419.1:0-65057 GCA_004026805.1 Lasiurus borealis | reverse complement strand
TTTTGTTTTAGTGCCTCCTGTACTTGATTACTTTCTGGATAGCTGAGGGTCTTGGGTTTGAAATCAAGGGCTGCAGTGTTGGGTTAGTAGTAGGTAGTATCCTAGGGGGAAATAGAATTAGATTTGCTCATGTAGCAAACATTTTAAATACATATGGGATGCTTAGAAAAAAAGAATAGTAAGTAAAATGTTAGACTACCCACTAGGGAGGAATCTATCTCTTTGAATGTAACTTTGTTCATCTTTTTTGACCCCTCCCTCCCCCCCACCCCCCCGCAAAATGAGGGTGGACATGAAGAGCCAGGAGAAAAGGGGCCTACTTTTAATCTAGGCTTTATTCAGAAAAAATGTAAGGATCTTTTCAGCTGATATAAGGAGTAAATTAGATCAACAGGTCTAGAGTTTCTCTGCATTGGAGGTGGGACTGACAGCTTAACAAAGACAAAATGTGATTTTGTATAGCATCACTGCTCTGCATTTTTTAAAAATTAAGCCACATGGGCAGTAGATACCTGAAAAAAATATTTTAATATTCTTATAACTAAAGGAAACACAGGGCAAAAAAAAAGATACTTTTTACATTATATTATGATGGGAATAACTCCAATAATGAGGTTGAAATAATGCTAATAATGTAAATAATGAAGCTCCTAACAGATATCTGACTTAGGGTCTGCATTGTTCTAAATGCTGAGGCCAAGTTTTCCTAAAAGAAAATAAAGGGAAACAAGGTAGGATAGACTCATCCTGGCCAACTGTACTAATTAAGTTAAAATCAATTCAAAATTTAAAAGTGAATACCAAGCATATTCATAAGTCCCTGATCTGTTGGATGTGCTTTGATGTAACAACCAGAGCAGAGATTATTCATAGCATTCTAAAATAGTTTATCTTCTTCAGGGAAAACAATCAATTTGAAGATAAGTAGACATGCCACTGAGGTGAAGAGGTTGCAAATGCTTTTCAAAATACCTAATTTCTATTAACATTTTTCCAAAATTACTTAGTTTTGGTTTCCATATTTAAAATTACATGGTTACCCTGAAAAAAAATGTCTTGTCTTGGAGAACTGAGAGACCAATATTATCAATAAGAAAATATGATGTTTCTATTGTTGAGAGACTTTGAAATCTTCTAGTTGTGCATACTTCTAGTCATACCTATTTTTCCCTCCCAGCCTGTCTCTCCTTTATAAAGTAAGTAAACTAAGCAAGAAGAATAGTAATTCAGAGTTGTATGTTGCCTATGACATTATATAACATGGAATGTTAAAACCAGATAACTTACATGGGAAAATATCACACAGAAGTTTCTTAGCAAGTGCCAGAAAGGCCATGTAAATTAGAATGGAGAAATCATAGCCCCTTAGAACAAACATTTGTCATGCAAAAGAAACATGCCAACAACAGAAGAGCAAACTGGTGGGGAAAAAACTGGAGAAAATGATATTTGGCATCGTTACTGCAAAGCCTACTACTGACTTCCATGATTAAGTAATAACTTCATTCTGTAATGGCATGCTGGAGGTGATGCTGCATTTTACAAACATTGATAAAATTTTAGGGATGCAAATATTCCTTTTATAGTGCCACATTTTTATATTTACAATTAGCCAGCTGGACTCCATTTAGAGGACCCCTGTTTGTTGGCAACATCCAAAGCATCATAGTTGACAGACAGTTGAACATATGCCTTCTTCTCTCCATTGGGCATGATCAAGGTGTTGACCTTGGCCTGATCAGGGGTTGAGATGGACCACATTAATATCATAGAGCTTCTTCATAGCCTGTTTGATTTGGTGCTTATTGGCCTTGACAAAGAATACAAGTGTATGGTTGTCTTTTTTGTTATGGTTGACTCTGTAGCAAGGGGAACTTAAAGATGACATGGTGGCCAAGCTTGTTTCTCCAGGGCTCACTCTTCCAAGGATATTTAGGCTGCCTTCAAGAGGCAGTGTCGCCGAGACTGGTTTGACTCAGTGGATAGAGCGTTGGCTTGCAGACTGAAAGGTCCCAGGTTCGATTCCGGTCGGGGGCATGTACCTTGCTTGCAGGCACATCTCCACTGTGGGGCATGCAGGAGGCAGCTGATCGATGTCTCTCTCTCATCGATGTTTCTGACTTTCTATCTCTCTCCCTTCCTCTCTGTAAAAAATCAATAAAAAATATTTTTAAAAAAAGGAGGCAGTGTCTTCAGCTGTAGGAAGGAGGGTGACTCGTGGATCTTCTTTGTGTGTAGCTGTGGATGGCTTTCAGCACTTTTTATTTTTTGTCTTCAAAGCCTTTGCTTTGGCTTCAGCTTTGGGAGGGGCAAGGACTTCATTCTTTGCTTTTGGCGCCATCTTTGTGAAAAGAATCAGATCTTTTGTATTAATTCTGGATTTTACTTTATTCTGGAATTCTACCACAGGCCTACTGCATCAGAATTTACGTGGATGAAAGTCTGATTTTTTTATTGATTTTAGAGAGAGAGGAGGAAGAGAAACATCAGCTGCCTCCTTGATGTCTGTGATTTAAAACCAAGCATGCAACAAACAAACAAATAAACAACAAAAACTTGCTAAGGACCACTGTTCTGATGTCTGATTTTTCTGTAGTTCATTATTTTTCTGTGCTTTCTAAGTTTTATATCTGTGTGTAGTCAGGTTACTATAGCTTGTTAATATATCTTGCTCCATATTTGATGATTTTACTTTTTGCCATACTTGAAATCTAATATTATATCTTCTCAGGCAGTATGTTTGCTGCTATCTAAGTAAAGAACAAAAACAAAAAGCAAAACTAACACCAAATAATTTAGTGCTGCAGATACTTTGTTGTAATGCCTCTTTTATTTGTGACAAATAAAGGATGTAGAGTGTGGCTGCCATAGAATGTGGTTTAGGAATATTGCAAGTTCTTTAGAAATGTATTGTTTTAATTAATTAATCAATTAACTTATTCCATAATATCTTTTGAACTCCTGAGCAATGGCCAGTCCCTTGCTGGTATGTATCGGGTCTCGGGTAATTGCCACCCCTTTCTTTCACAGGGTTTTTAGTATAGCTCTGTGGTGGGTGCATCATTGGTATGGAGATATGTCCCGCCTTCTTTAGAAATCTCAAGAATTTGAGTCTTGGTGTTGGGTCGTTTGTTGTCAGTTTTGTCTTTTCCTAAATCCAGGACTGATTGAAGGAACAGCATGTAGTCAGCTGTATCTGCAACATAAATTAGTTATAGGCTTGCGATTTGGCTGACAGCAAAAGCAGATCGCATCAGTGTTTGCTGTTGCTTTGTCTCATAGTCAGCAGTGTTCGGATTCCAGAGCAAGAGAACCGCTCTATGACTTTAGGCCAGTGTCGCTTAACAGATGTTTCCTAGCAGTTATAAATTTATGTAGTTTCCAGTGCATGAATGCACCCACTTGAATATATACATACATATATTTATATGTATTTTGTGTGTGTGTGTGTGAGTGTGTGTGTGTGTGTGTGTGTGTGTGTGGTGTATGTGAAATCTGTGTGTAAAATCTCCACATGGCTGTTCTTTTCTGTACCTGGCTGTTGTCAATACTGCTGTTGCTAAGCTATGGAAAAAACTATAAACAAGGGGGTGACATAATCATATTTTCATTTTTTATCATTGGTTTGGCAGTAATTTGAAGAATGGAGTAGAGGAGTAGGGAACTAAAGTCAGGGAGATTAATTTCATCTTTATTTGATTGTCCAGGTGAGAAATAATAAAGATCCGTGGAATTGGAGAGAAAGTGATTTGAAATACATTTATAAGATAGAATTAACAGTTATTAGGAGATAAATGAATGAGGTAGCTAGAGTTTTACAGAAAGGAATTGTTAATATTAAGGAGAGTTTCAACTGTTTTTATCTTGAGTAAACAGGCAGGTAGAGAAGCCACTTACTGAGCAGAAGCCACTTAGTTGAGGAGAAATTGGCAAATTCAATGTTGAGTTTGCTAAATCAGGTAGAGAAGCCACTCACTGAGCAGAAGTAAGAGCACTGGACTTGAGGAGAAATTAGCAAATTCAATGCTGAGTTAGCTAAGTTTGTGATTTTTATATGGCAGCAATTGGATATGTGCAGTACACTGTCAATTAAACAAATCTCAGACTCAGAAGAGAAATCCAAGTTGGCAATGTAATTTGGAAATTAGCAGATCAAAATTAAAATCATAAGAGCAGTTGAACTCAACGAGGAGATTATATATGCTAAAAATAAACAAAGTCCCGGAGACTGGTTTGGCACAGTGGATAGAGCGTCGGCCTGTGGACTGAAAGGTCCCAGGTTCGATTCCGGTTGGGGGCATGTACCTTACTTGCGGGCACATCTCCAGTATGGGGCGTGCAGGAGGCAACTGATCGATGTCTCTCATTGATGTTTCTGACTTTCTATCCCTCTCCCTTCCTCTCTGTGAAAAATCAATAAAATATATTAAAAAATAAAATAAAATAAAATAAAATAAAATAAAATAAAATAAAATAAAATAAAGATAAACAACGTCAAGTTTAAAAACTTGGAGAACAAGAACATGAACAAAAAGAAACTTGTGAGAAGTAATTGTCAGAGATAGAGAAAGAGAACAAAAACACAGAAAAGGGAGAAACTTGAGATCCTATCAAAACTTTATTTAGCCCAGCCAGTGTGGCTCAGTGGTTGAACATTGACGTATGAACCAGAGGTCAAGGTTTGATTCCTGGTCAGGGCAGATGCTGGATTTGTGGGATCAATCCCCAGTGTGGGGTGTGCAGGGGACAGCTGATCAATGGTTCTCTCTCTCCACTGATGTTTCTATCTCTCTCCCTCTCCCTTCCTCTTTGAAATGAATAAAAATATATTTAAAAAATTATTTTTATACCATGGGTTTACTAGTATATATATTTTCTATAGAACAACTTTCTAATGTTGTGACTGTAATTTTGCTATTTTTATGAATCATAATGTAAATATCTGTGTTTTCCAATGGTCTTAGGTGACGCTGCTAGAGCCTAAGACCACCGGAAAACACAGATATTTACATTACGATTCATTAACAGTAGCAAAATTACAGTTATGAAGTAGCAACAAAAATAATTTTATGGTTGAGGGTCACCAAAACATAAGGAACGGTATTAAAGGGCTGCGGCATTAGAAAGGTTGAGAACCACTGTTATAGAAGGTCCCTAAACCATAGATCTATTTCAAAATAACAATAAGACCAGAGCTTACAAATGAAACTTTTTGTAGTTAATTAGTTAGGATAATTTGATTTCCACTGGAGAGAAATAAATTAAAATTTATTGTAAGGACATAGGCAATACATAAGAACCAATGTTTGGAATAAGACTAGAAATGCACACACAAAAATAAGATAACTAGATTTATTTCCATTTCTCATTCCTCCTTTTTTGGCTCAATGAGCATCTGCCTAACTATTGTGACTCCAACTTGCTTGACTTCCAGTTCCCTTAGTGATAAATCACAAATGGCAGCTGTAGAGTTAACTGCTTCCTTCATTCAAAAGCATCAAACTGATTGAGGAGATTTAGTCCAAACATAATGGATGGGCTCACTAATACCACTGGCATCAGGTACCCAATATGGATCTCATCAACAATGTCAAAGGGAGGTCATCATTTTGTATGAACATGGATATTCATTCTAAGGAAGCCTCTGAATAGAATTGAATTGCAGAGGAATATTCCTAGAAAACTTGGGTGCTTAATCAGACGAAACTGTAAATAATCACGAATCATAAAATGGTGAAAGGAAAATAGACAATGCAATTTTAAGACACATGTATCCCTTATAGTATAACCATATCTATTTTGTTCTTTATTCTAGACTAGAGACCTGGTGCATGGATTTGTGCACTGATGGGTTCCCTCGGCCTGACCTGGGGGATAGAGTTGAAACTGGCTCTCTGACATCCCCCAAGGGGTCCCTGATTGTGAGAGGGTGCAGGCCAGCCCAAGGGACACCACTGGTGCATGATCGGGGGCTGGAGATGTACCATGGGAGGGCTCCAGGGCATGTCTGGCCCATCTAGCCCGTCCCAATCAGCCAGACCCCAGCAGCAAGCTAACCTACTGGTCGGAGTGTCTGCCCCTGGTGGTCAGTGCATGTCATAGCAACTGGTTGGATGGTCAAGCGGTCAGACAATTAGACTTTTATATAGAGAGATAATAAGGATTTGAAAAGAAAGCCTGGAGACTTACGACAATTTTGTCATCCAAATATATTTGATGTTGAATTTTAGGGAGGGAAGAGGAAGAATGTAGATAACAAAGATTTATTTTAGAACTGATTAAAAGTTATCTAGGTAACAATAATTTGGATAGTAAGAGATTCCTACAGTGATATTGACACTAATATGGAAACCAGCACAAATCTATTTTCTTTGAAAGAGTAATCTGTAATGGGATATTTTCAAACTTACTAATCTCAGGATTCTTTATATTCTAAAAATTATTGCTCAGCAATTTTTTAATTATTGTATTTAGTGTTTTTCATTTTATTAAATAGCACTTTAAAAAGACATATACACAGGGGTGGATATTTAATAAAATTAATTTTTAAAAAATAGGTTTTTATTGATTTCAGAAATGAAGGGAGAGAGAAATAGCAGCATCAATGATGAGAGAGAATCATTGATCAGCCATCTTCCATGAGCCCCACAGTGGGGATTGAGCCCACAACTTGGACATATGCTCCTACCGGGATTTGAACTGTGACCTCCTGGTTCATGGGTCTATGCTCAACTACTGAGCCATGCTAGCTGGGCAATAAAATTAATTTTTATCACTTCAAAGAGTTTTTTGTTTTGTGGAACTATGTACTGATATTAATAGCCTTTTATATTATTTGCCTTTACATGATTTTGTAATATTAATAATCATTTGGAAAGGAAAGGTTTACAATTATGCATATCTTCCAAATGTCATATTTTAATATGGAATGTGGAAAATTACTTTTTTGTTGTTGTTGTTGATTCACAATCCAGGTTTCAAAAAATTCTTGAAGTATGGGAAAACTGTCAGTTTCAGAGTGGCAAATACAAAATTTATAAAATTCTAATTTTTACTTTAGAGACCAGATTTTATCATAATAAATTTTTCAGTTCTTTTTCTTGAATTACTCTTTTGTGAAAAAATGTTTTTCAAATGCCAAGGTCTGAGTAACCATTTACTGACAGTCATTCTTTCAAGTGAGAATAATTTCCCGTTACAAAAGAAGTGGCTAGCAACTCAATTTCTGTAAGATCCAGCTCACATTGCAATATCTTTTTTTTTAATTTAATCTTTATTGTTTAGATTTTTATAATTGTTCCTCTCCCCACCCCCCATAGATCCCCTCCACCCGCTCCCATCCCACTCTCTGCCTTTTCCTCTCCCGACATTGTCCTCATCCATAGGTGTATGATTTTTGTCCAATTTCTCCCTGCACCCCCCTTACCCCTTTCCCCCTGAGAATTGTCAGTCCCTTTCTATGCCTCTGATTCTATTATATTCACCAGTTTATTTTCTTCATCAGGTTTTTAATTCACTTGATTTTTAGATTCACTTGTTGATACATATGTATTTCTTGTTCATAATTTTTATCTTTACCTTTTTCTTCTTCTTTTTAAAGAGTACCTTTCAGCATTTCATATAATACTGGTTTGGTACTGATGAATTTCTTTAGTTTTTTCTTATCTGTGAAGCTCTTTATCTGCCCTTCAGTTCTGAATGATAGCTTTGCTGGGTAGATTAATCTTGGTTGTAGGTTCTTGCTATTCATCACGTTGAATATTTCTTGCCACTCCCTTCTGGCCTGCATAGTTCACATTGTAATATCTGGCAGAAGTGCTTTATGTATCCTTTCCATTTCATTATAAAGAATTTTAAATGACATATATATAGGAATAGAGATTTGGTATAATTAATGTTTTACTTTCTTATCAGGAAATTTCTGTATAAGTCTTGTTTTTGCTTTAATATGAGTATGTGGAAGTGAAAAATAAAATGACTGCTACTATAGTGTGGTAACAGTTTCAATTCATCCTTTTTTCTTCACTAGTTCCTTTACCACCATCAATACCCCCAGTGAAAAGAAGCAGCAACATTTTAGTATTGTGATGAAAATAGTTTTGACCTTAAGGAGCTCTAATAACATCTCAGAGGCACACAGGAATCCATTGACAACACTATAAAAACCACTGAAATATAATCTAGACAAGATGAGAATATTAAACACAGACACAAGGAACCAAAGACACATGTGGACATCTTTTGAGGTTTATATTCAGAATAAAATAAAGAGATTATATCTAGGTAAAAACTTATCTTAAAGAAAAGTAATAGAAAACATGACACAATTTTACTAGGTACCTCTTAAGCCCATGATTGTTGTTTAAAAGCAAAGATAAAAGCTAATAGCTTTTTAGAAATGAAAATAAAGCAGACCATGATTATATAGCCAGTATATTTTTTATTCTATCATCTTGCTTTTATGACATTTAGTAATGCTAAATGTTTCCATGCTTCTTTGACTTCTCTATTCTTTTGAACGTGTTGAATATTCCTTCATCTAGAACTAGTATTAGGTGTCATTCAGTAAAGTCAAAGGTACATAGAAAAGCTATTTGAGTATCTTAGCCACAACTGGCTAATTATCTCTTAGATATTATCTTTCCTTGAATCCTTTTAAAAAATCAATTGTTGACCCATTCTCAGCTCTATTCCTTTATTACCCAAAATATACAGGTCTATTCCTATATTAACCAAAATATGTTCACCGAGCTCACAGTAATACTAAGTAGCATCTACATACAAATAATAAAAGTTGGGTTGGTGTGTATATGCCTAGCATACACATACACATGTGCTTATACATTGAGACTTCAAAGGTTCTCTGTTCACATTATGTTTGTTCTGCTGTCAATTGTATGTACAGTGCATAGGTTACTTAGAGGTAAGAAAGAGGATGTTCAGTGATTCTTTACACATCTACTTTTTCATGATTAATATACACAATTGACTCTTAAACAACATGGAGTTATGGGCGCTCACTCTCATGCAGTGAAACATCCATGTGTAACTTTAGATTCCCCATAGACTTAGTTGTCCCAAGGTATCTGCAGGAGATTGGTTCCAGGACCACCCATGGATACCAAAATCTAGGGCACTCAAGTGCCCTATATAAAATGGCTTCAATCAATTCATACAGTTGGCCCTATGTATCCACAAACTTCCAACTGTGGATAGAGACAGTAAAGGTACTTATTGGGGAAAAAAAGTGGACCTGTGCAGTTCAAATCTATTTTGTTCAGGGGTCAACTGTATAATTTTTTGATATTTTAAGTATCCACCTATATTAGCCAAGGTTTTTTATACAAACATAATGAATAGGAGAAACACACACACACACACACACACACACACACACACACGAAGAGAGAGAGAGAAAGAGAGAGAGAGAGAGAGAGAGAGAGAGAGAGAGAGAGAGAGAGAGAGAGAGAGGGAGGGAGGGAGAGGTTGAAAGAAGAGAAAGATTTTAAAGAATTATCTCACAAGATTGTGGGGGAGGGGTGACAACTCTGAAATTTGTAAGGCAGGCCAGAAGACTGGAAACTCAGCCAGTACTTGATTACTTCTGCTGCAGTACTGAGGGGAAAAATTAGAGTTTTGCTTCTAAGGCTTTCACCCAATTGGATGACGCCCATCCATATTATGATAGATAATTTCCTTTACTTAAAAGTCATAACTGATTGTGGTAACCATCTACAATGTACTTTCACAGCAGCACCTAGATTAGGGTTTAATTATATAACTGGGTACTATTGCCTAGTTAAATGAATACATATGACTGACTATCAACTATTAATTAGACAGGAGTTTCTCTTTAGCTGTGTATCTTCTCTGCTATCTACACATTCCAAATTCACCTTTTATTCAAGGACAGGAATAAAACTAGATTTTAATATGATTGCACTCCCTGGGAATACAATAGAGAAAAATTTGGGTCATGGACGATTTGGTTTTATTTTGAGAAAGAGAATTTGAAGTGTCAAAACTTTATCTCACATTATAGGTTATGGAGACTATTCTAAAGATTAAATCCTAAATTTCTGCCCTCACAGTACCTTGTACTGGTCAGACAGATTTAATGAATCCCTTAGGGTATCAGAATAATTTCATCAAACAAATGCTTTCTTTTAGTCAACAGAGCTATGACAGTCCAGCTAAAGAGATTCCTTGATGGGGAGAATGAGGAACCAAGTAAAATAGCACAGCAAAGTACATTGTGTTATCTGCTAATAATGATCCCTCTATCCTCTTCCATCCCTGCCAAAGTGCTCTGACTAGTTTCCTCTTATTCTTAATCCCAGAAAGTATGTGATTCCCAGTTGACATACTTTCCTTCCTCTGGGAAACAAATTACCTCATAAAGAATCTGCCTGGAAATCTCATGTTTGCTTGCCTTGCTAGCCTTGGCTTGATTAAGCACTCAGCCCTCTCCACGGATACTCAGTCCTCACAAAGTGTATAGCAGCTATGTTTGGAGCCATAGAGTATTTAGGGTTTTGTTCTCCTTATTAGAAAGTGAACCACTAATGCTTTACAATATTAAAGCATAATTTTTTGGGTTACCAAGTAGCAGAAAGTAACAGCAGTAATGACCTAACAAAAATTGCACAATAATTTGGACAAACAACTCAGCACTTTGAACACAATATATTCTAAACAAGAAAGCATCCTATATAATAAAAGCCTAATATGCTAAGTGTCTGGTCAATCGCCTGGCCGTTCAATCAAAGCATAATATGCTGATGATATGCTAAGGCTGCTCAAACGCTTGCTATGATGTGCACTGACCACCAGGGGGAAGCCACTCCAACTGGTAGGTTAGCTTGCTGCTGAGGTCCGGCTGATCAGGACTGAACTAGTTGGGCCAGATATGCCCTGACGCTCTCTCCCATGGTCCCTCCCCAACTGGTCAACCTCCCATGTCTCTCTCTAGCTCTGGTCATGCACTGGTAAGGGTCCCTTGGCCTGGCTTGTGCACTCCAGCAACCCGGGACTCCTCAGGGGATGTTGGAGACTGGTTTTGGCTGGATCCCACAAGGGGAGTACAGCTCAGCCAGAAGCCAGGTTCAGGGCTGGTGAGCACAGCAGTGGTGGCAGAAGCCTCTCCCACCTCTGTGGCAGTGCTAGGGATGTCTGACTTCGGGGGGGGAGGGTCTAATCTGGCAGTGGGACATCCCCCAAGGGCAACCGGACTGCACTGGATAGTGTCTATCTGATTACTATGGATATAAATAAGAAATTTATTTGTTTTTTTATAATTATTTTGCAAATGTTTTGTAAAATCTTATATATATATATTTTTAATTTTGAAGCTATGGCCATTATATATCATACCTGCTTCAACTGAGCTTTATAAATACAAAAGCACACGCATAAAGTTTATCTAAAGATCTTTTCTGCTTGTAACTATTTTACGTCATTATTGTCAATTATCTATTTATTAACCTAGCCAAACTCTACAGCTCCTTAGAGTGGCAGATGTTTTATGGCTCTTTTACTTTTTTGTTTGTTTCTGTTCTTTTACTTTTAGAAAATTTTAAAGTTTATTGATATTTTGGACATATTTTTAATAATATAAAAAGAGTTAGAATCACCACATATAATTATATCAGGCTCAAGATAAATTAGCTTACTCTGGCAATCTATAGACTAATTAATCAACATAGCAAGCATAAAAATTTATCTATTAGGTCATGTCTGAAAGCTGTAGCATATACTTGTAGTTTTGAAAAAATGGCTATTGTAATAAATTCTGTAAAATCGTGAATTTGTTGTGCTTACTTCAGCAAAGGTAGAGTGATACAGAATGATGATTCAAAATGTATATGTTCCTTTTAATGTTTATTACAATGCAATTTTTACTTTAGTTCTCTAAACATTCCTGTTTACTAGGTGTATGTTAGACATGTACTGCCTATTTCAGTTGCAAGTAAACTGACCAAAATTGCAAAGAACATGGATTTTGACTCAGAATCTTACTATTAATTTTTTACATTTTACCTTCATATTTATCCCTTCATTCTATAACAGGTTCTTAACAGATGCATGGTAATCTAAACTCTTTTACTTCCTTTCCATCTCTACCTTTCTTGATTATATTCCTTAGGTTCTTTCTACCACTCAAAATTATTCCAAACTTTGTCAATTCCCTATGGCTTTGTTGTGTGTGAGGCAAGGTAGCTTGATAAATTAATTTGTGCTGAAGTGTCAGTTTCTCATATTATCTCTGCTGAATTTATGACTCTTCAAAGAAACAATTAATATGCATGTCTTTGTGATTGTCTTCCTTTGAGAAAGTCTCTTCATCCCTTAGGAAGGATCTGCTTTTTCAGTCTTATTTTTCTTATTCTACTGCTATATGTCAACAAATTTGTTTATTGGCTTAACATAATCTATATGTCGGTGATATTCCTTAAGAGGCTGGATAATAAATATGAATCAAATAAATTTATTTTTGTTTAATTTCATATCAATGGCAATATTTGGAAAAATTTGAAAACAATGTGTTTCTAAGTGAAATTTTGTTGTTCTGATAACGTAGATTATAACAAAGCTTAATGGAACCATTGAAAATATGTACTACTTTTATTTTTTTATCAAATGAAAAAGAGATATTAATAAAGATCCCAAGGGAGGGAATATAAGAAGGATAAACTTATGGCTGTTTTTATAATAGTGTCTTGGTAATATAGACCTAAGTGTATCTAGAAAGCTAGTTTTATCACTTTCTCCTCTAAGCATCTTTCCTAGAAGCATAATTGATGGAAACCTAAATAATACTTTGCAATTCTGAATGGCATGTTATGTGTTTGTTGTTTTAAAGACTGTTAGGTGTCTGTGTTTTTAGTTCAGTGTGGGTGCATGACATTGTAAACATGATTTGCACATGACTGTATTCTTTATTTCACTCATTCTTTCCAACAGATATATTTATATTTCCCCTCAGATTGGTGTTTTAATTAAATCCAGGTTTCAGGCTACAAATAATTAGAATGAATTTCTAAACTGTATTGGTTGCCAACACCAGAACTTCAAATATATTCATCTTTCCAGGTATAAAACTGGACAAAAAGGTTAAATTTACCTGTGCACTACTAAATATTTTCTGCCCCACTTAAAGCATTATATTATTTCTCATATCATGCACTACCTAAGGGCAATAATATTTTTAACATGAGCCTAGTCTTATAAAAATGATAATGTCTGCATACTACATCCCTTCTACCTTCTCAGTGAGTACTGACAAAATATTTAGCTGTAATATTCAGCCATTTCTGGACATTACAACAAGTTCTTTAGGAAGTGAATATGCATGCAAAATAGTGATTTAGATTTGTCCCTCAAAGTTGACAAATGATACACAACATTCCCGGTTTATTACTCCTAGATCTATTGCCAATCTTAAAAGTGCTTCTTTTAAGCCATTATTTGGATGAAAAAGACTCTCTTTTATGAGTAATTATAAAGTCAGGAGAAAGACTTTAGTGAATTATGTCCATATGATAATATTTGTTGAAAAATATATATATTTTAGAAATATATAAGTTATGGTTTTCAGCTTCTATATCTGAATTTAAAAATTGGGATTATTGACTAGTCCAAGGCTATTTTAGGAAGAAGGGTATTGATGGCTCTTTGGAAGTAATAATATTTATTTTTAATTTGTTCTTCTGTCAGTTTTTTTTTTAAATAGACTACTCCTCTTCAGAGATCTAATACTTTCCATCTATACTAGTTCTATTAATTAGGCAGCACTCTTTATTTTGTAATGTCCAAACCCACTAGGTATAAGCCCTATTTTCTAGGTGACAGTTTTCCCTGATTAGGGACTAAATTAAATCCCTTATCCATTCTCAAGACCGTGAACAGAGTAACCTTTTGCTTTTTAATTATCCCCTGCTTTTCTCCATGTTTCGTGCCCTTGCCATGATGTTTTGTGTTGGGAAACAGATAGGATGTTTAAAAGCTTTTAGTCAGGAACAGAACTGATTAGGTCTAAATTCAGTCTCTACCAGTTACACTTTGGATGATTTGGGGAGGCACTTTTTTTTTTTAACCTTAGTTTTCACCTCTGTACACCACCATCTATAGATGATGATCAAAATAGTATGAAGTTATGAAGATTAATATTTTTAGCACATATTAAGCACTTTGGCAACTGGCATAATAGTTCAATAATAATAATAATACTCTATAGTAATAAAAGGGTAATATGCTTATTAGACCAGATAGACTGGACGTCTTCAGGACTTCCTCCCAGACAAAGCCATTGTGATGGGGGCCGAGGCAGAGGTGATTAGGGGCAACCAGACCAGCAGGGGAGAACGGTTAAGGGTGATCAGGCTAATAGGGGAGCAGTTAGTGGATCAGACAGTTAGAGTGGTTGGGGGCAATCAGGTAGGCAGGCAGGGTGGTTAGGGGTATCAGGCAGGCAAGCAGGTGAGCAGTTAGGAGCCAGTGGTCCTGGATTGTTAGGGGGATATCTGACTGCTGGTTTAGGCCCACTGAGTTTGGGCCTAAACCATCAGTCGGACATCCTTCGAGGGGTCCCAGATTGGAGAGAGTGCAGACCAGACTGAGGGGCCCTCCCCTATGCACGAATTTCATGCATCGAGCCTCTAGTCTACATATATAAAAACCTAATATGCAAAGTATCTCCTCAGAAGTTCAACTGACCAGGAGTTTGATCATTTGATATGATGTGTGCTGACTACCAGGGGTGGTGTGGAATGAAAAAAAGCTGGGCTGGCAAACATCAGCCAGGGGAAAGAAGGTCCTGGCCAGCAACTGGAAGGCCCCGATCGTCCCTAATTGTTGACCAGACCTAGGGACCCTACCAGTGCACAAATTTTATGAACTCAGCCTCTAGTAATAATAATAAATTCCCTTAAGTAGATTCCTCAATGCTGCCTTCATAGATAGGAACTCCCTTGTCAGTGATATTATTTTACCCTACTAAAAGGCTATTTTGTTAATCTTGTCATCTTCACAGCACGTGAAGCTTTGGTTGTCCCATCAAAGTTGGCATGCTCTTAAGTTTTATCTTTTTTTATTTCAAATGGCGTTTCTTTTTTCCTGGACAGAAAATTGTGATAACTTAAGGAATACAAATTCTCTCTGTGTATATGTGTCTATGGAGAAGACACACAGCTTTAATTAGATTTGTCATGAATCATAGCATTTTATAACATTGGTGTAGAAACTTTGTCTGAATTTCACTTAAATAGGTCTCATTCCTGACATAGAAACATGGAACAGACTGCCAAATCTCAGAGGGAAGGTAAGGGTATGTGGGTGGGAGGGAAGAGATCAACCAAAGAACTTAGATGCATGACCCATTGACACAGACAATAGAGTAGTGAATGCCTGGAGCAAGGGGCGGGGCAGGCTACAAGGGGTCAATGAAGATAAAAAGAGGACATATGTAATACTTTCAACTATAAAGTCTTAAAAAAATAGTTCTCATTCTAGATTCCTGCCCACCTCTCTCCCAAGTCAGCTTCATTTCATTTAGTATTTTAGCTGAAACATAAGCACATCTATATTGAGATATATTAACGTATGCCTACATATTAATGAAAATCAAATACATTATCAGGAAATGTGTAAGACAACATTTATGTCACCAAAAAGGACAAAATAAAATCAATTACATGCCTGTTACAGATTACTTAATGTTACAGTCTTCCATATGCCTTGTCTCTTTTGATGTGATTTTATGTTATCAAGAGCAAGCAGAAGGAAAGTTTAAAGAATTGATTTTATTTCATGCACCTGATTAAGCATATCACTATGATGGCTGAGAATAAGCTTATGCTTTCATCTGCTTTAATTTGTATCAGTTGAATGTAACCACACAGATTGGTTTTGATTAAATAAGATTTACTTCATATTTCCTTAATTTAAAATTAAAATTATATTTCTGAAATGGAGAAGCAGCATGTTAATTGGAGGTAGTTTCTATGAATAAGTGTTCTCTTATGGCAGACAATATGTTTTCAGAGGTGATTCTGCTTTTAGATGAATTTACTGCATACAAAGGATAACTAATGCCATCCTAGTGTTAGAAAGGAGTACTTCTTTACATGCACTGTAAATGCAGAATATAACCAACTCCTTGCATAGGTCCTTCTTAGACTGTCAACATAAGAAATGGTCCTAAATAAATTTGCCATAATAAATGACAACAGTTTTGCCCAGCTGGCATGACTCAGTAGTTGAGCATCGACCTATGAACCAGGAGGTCACAATTCGGATTCCCCGTCAGAGTACATGCCCAGATTGTGGGCTCAATCCCCAGTGTGGGTTAAGCAGGAGGCAGCTGATCAATGATTCTCTCTCATCACTGATGTTTCTACCTCTCCCTTCCTCTCTGAAATAAACAAAAATACATTAAAAAAATGTTAACAATAGCTTAGGGACATTCAAACATACTGGGATTTTTAAAAAGAAAACAGAACTAAGCTAAATATAAGTGATATAAAGGCACTATACAATACAGAATAGTGTGGAAGCAGATGAACACAGGGAGCCATGTTTACATGAAACCCTTAGGGCTCTCTTCATTTCCAATTCCTTTGCTTTACATAAAATGAACCTTGAACCTGAACCTTGCCTCGGACTGTGGTTCAGATAAAGAGCATCAGAAGTCCGTTTACTTCAGAAGCTAAGAAACACATTACAATATTAGGTAGAAATGTTTGCTGTAGTAACAAAACATTAATTATTATAATGGATAGACGATGCTGAGCTATATGTGTTTCACTCTGATTTTGTTTCTTGGCTAAATACCCCACAAACTTGTATCTTAATCTTTTACAAAGATATTATTATTGATTTCAGAGAGGAAGGAAGAGGGAGAGATAGAAACATCAATGATGAGAGAGAATCATTGGTTGACTACCTCCTGCACACTCCCTATGAGGATCAAGCCTGCAACCTGGGTATGTGCCCTGACTGGGAATCAAACCATTACCTCCTGGTTCATAGGTCGACACTCAACCACTGAGACACACTGGTCAGGCTTGTATCTTAATCTTAATAGAATGATGAGAAAGGGAGGGTGGGAATCATAAAACTTTTGTATGAGGTAGTTTCATTGATATTTCTATAGTTTTCAAACAACAAGATACACTGTCTTAGAACTTTGAAAGAACATCTAAAGAATACATGTGGAGAGTGACTGATCAATTTTTCCTGGGTGGGATTAGCAGTGGTGTCTAACAGGGAGAGTGATCTCTACTAGGAAGCAATGGTAACTGGATGAGGATAATTTTTGGTCAAAAATCATGAGAGGTAACTGGTAAAGGGAGAAGACAGCTTGCAGAAATAGTTGCTTTGACCACAAGACAGTGTATTTCCCAGTGTGTGATAATATGATAGAATAGCAGGAGACCCACAGGAAAGGGGAAAAAACAAACTAATATAAGACTTTTTCTTTATTAAATCATATGAGAATTTCTAAGAAGAGTCTTCAAAATAAGAACTTTGTAAGGTTTGGGGTAGAGCAAGAGCAGAGATAAAATTCACAGAGATATGAATTATAGACATATGAAATCATATACTTTCAGATTTTTCTAGGGAAAAATATCATACAGCTTGAAATAAAGATAAGAACACAGCCCAGCTTTCTTGAGTCTTATATTAGAGCTCTGATGGGACTATATATGTTTAATCTCCTGAGTTTTAGTAATAATGTTAAAATTCATCATTAGGTTGGCCATCAGTTTATAAAAATGTTCAATTTCTAAAATAAATTTAATAAATGTAAACAGTGGCATGCTACTGCTATAATAGGAAGCTTGACAACTTCTTTCTCAATTCCTATCCTAATTTGTAAAGTGAAAAACAAAATATTCAAAGTCAAAGGTAAGGATTTTATTATATAATTAGAGGCCCAGTGCATGAAATTTGTATCTACCTGCCAAATTCTTGGGATTTCTTCATGGGGCGAGGGAGTGTCCTTCAGCCCAGTCTGCTCCTTCTCCATTCTGGGACCCCTTGAGTGATGTTCAACTGCCCGTTAAGACTGATCCAGGTAGAATCAGGCCTAAATGGACAGTCAGACATCTCTCTCACCATCCAGGACTGCTGGTTCCCAACTGCTCACCTGCCTGCCTTTCTTATTGCCCCTAATTGCTTCTGCCTACCAGCCTGATCACCCCCTACCCATTCCCCTGCCAGCCTGATTGATGTCTAACTGCTTCCCTGCTAGCCTGTTTGCCCCTAATTGCCCTCCCCTGATGCCCTGGGTCCCCCAACTGCCCTTCCCTGCAGTCCCAGTCACCTTCAACTTCCCTCCACTGCCAGCCTGGTCACCCCTAACTGCCCTCCCTTGTAGGACTGGTCCCTCCCAACTGCCTTCCCCTGCTGACCTGATTGCCCACAACTGCCCTCCTTTGCAGGACTGGTCCCTCCCAACTGCCCTCCCCTGCTGACCTGATTGCCCACAACTGCCCTCCCTTACAGGACTGGTTCCTCCCAACTGCCCTCCCCTGCTGACCTGATTGCCCACAACTGCCCTCCCTTGCAGGACTGGTCCCTCCCAAGTGCCCTCCACTGCTGGCCATCTTGTGGGGGCAGGATCTTTTGACCACATGGGAGGCAGTCATCTTGTGTGTTGGAGTGTTGGTCAATCTGCATATTACTCTTTTATTAGATAGGATAGAGGCCTGGTGCACGGGTGGGGGCCAGCTGGTTTGCCCTGAAGACTATCCCAGATAAAGATGTTGGTTCCCTTTGGGTGTGGGGTGGCCTTGGAGAGGGGCCTGTGGTGGTTTGTAGGCCGGCCACACTCTCCAGCAACCCAAGTGGAGGCCCTGGTATTTGGGATTTATTTATCTTCTACAATTGGAACTTTGTAGCCTGGGGCAGAGCCAAGCCTTCTGCTGGCTCAGTAAAGGCAGCCATTGAAACTTTTTGCCTTAAGTAGAGGCCTGGGTCGGCCATGGTGTGCAGAGCTTGGCTTCCTCCATTGCCAGGGGCAATCCAAGCCTCCCTCCTGCTTTCTCTGAAGCTGTAGCCATCTTGGTTGGATTAATTTGCATACTCACTCCTGATTGGCAGGTGGGCATGGCTGGTGGGTATAGTGGAGGTATGGTCAATTTGCATATTACTCTTTTGTTAGATAGGATGATTCTGGGATGTGTTAAGGAATAACCTGGCACAGTGGAAAGATCCAGTTGGAATTTCTTCAAGAAGTTTATTTATTGACATCATTCCTTTGGACTCCTCTTAAATCAATTTTTCCTTAAGCAGATAGGCTTCAAAATTCAGAGGCCAAATAAGAGCTGGAGGGGAGCCAAGGAGAAAAGGATGCCTGTGATTTAGAATCCTAGTTTATGCAAAAGAAGCCATTGCCATTGACACCTCTCAGGCAATCAGAAAGGTCTAAACTGGGAGCTCTTATGTAGTTTTTGTTCTTAGCTAGTTTGCATATATCTTTCTTGAGTGTTTAGAATGGGAAATCTGTGGCGATAATGGATTTGGTTATTCTTGTTATGGTTAACAATAATCCTCATACCAACCAACATGCAGAATCATTGATTAACTTTTTCCTAATTTGGCAGTGCAATGGGGTAGTTGAATATTTTTAAGACCAGCTAAGAAGACACTCTGCAACAAAATGAAATGAGAATATAAAACATTGTCAGGAATTCTATGGCACAAAATTCAAAACTTATACTCTGGTATATCAATTATTATCTACTAATAATGATTAGTTATTATCCTAACATTTTGTCTAATATTGAATTACCTGCCTATTGGTATTCTGACATAAACTTTTCATTTTCTTTATGCTAAGTCAGCTTATAAGATGTATACCTTGCTGAAACCGGTTTGGCTCAGTGGATAGAGCGTCGGCCTGTGGACTGAAAGGTCATAGGTTCGATTCCAGTCAAGGGCATGTACCTTGGTTGTGGGCACATTCCCAGTAGGGGGCGTGCAGGAGGCAGCTGATCGATGTTTCTAGCTCTCTCTTCCTCTCCCTTCCTCTCTGTGGAAAATCAATAAAATATATTTAAAAAAAAAAGATGTATACCTTGCTCCTTTGAGGAGAAAGAATGACATATATTAAATCCTATAAAATCATTTCTAAACATGGTAAATTCACAAGGTGCATTTGGCTTTTGTTCACCTCTGTTTCTAAGTTCTGTTACTGAATATCTCAGATACTTCTTGCTTTTCCATTTTACACCAAGTGTGGTGGGTGAGTCTCTCGTTGTGAAAAGAAGGTAACAAGAAGATGGTAACAAATTAAAAGTTGTTTTATGTTTATCTTCCAATAAATGGACATTTTGACTGAAATTTACTTCTCAGAATTCATAATTTTCCAACACCAGTTTGTATTCACATACTTCCATATAAATTAATATGGTAACACCTTCACTTATCCCCCACATTAAAATTCTTGTCATATTCTTTAGCTTAACCTCTACTTCCAAGAAATCACAATATCTTATCATTTTTTACATCCAAAGAGCTTCTCAATTGCCTTTCCTCTCTACATCCTCTTGATTTTGGGATTTCATCATTTTTAACTTGAATATTGCAGTAAAAATACCTTATTAATAAATATCCAAAACTCTCAACTTTTGCCCTTCTGCCCATTCATTACATTATCATATGATCTTGATAAAATTTAGTTCTGGTCATGCTATCTTCCACCACCATTCTCCCCCATCCCTCTCAAAAATAGCAATGGTATTTTAGTGTTTGTAGACGAATCCAAGCTTTTTGAAAAAATATTTTAAGCTCTCAACAGATTCTGATAATCTTTTCCACCCTGTACCTTATAGATAAATTATATAGTTAAACTTCACTTGGTTAATAACCCTCCTCTGAATAGACTTTGCCAAATATTCTCTGGAATTTTTTGTGAGACTATAAATACCTTAATACTCAGGGAATGATTTTTCCAAAGAAGAAAGGAAAAATAAACAAGTAAGTGTTGGGTTAGAACAGTTTTAATGCAAAATGTTTCTGAAGTGGTTTCTACAAGGAGTGTGATTTTATGAATGAAACAACATAAGAACAAGAGTTTGATACATAAAACATAATCAAATTTTTAAAATAGTAGAAATGGATGCTTGCAATGACAAATAAATTTCACAAAAAGATAGTGAGTATAGACATGTCTTCCTGGTTTCAGTAAGTTATAACTATCTATAAAGTAAAATTTGGTTCCATTTAAAAAGATTGAATATTTTGCAATCAAAGCTATTCCTTGGATTTCACTAAACGTTCTGGTTGTCTTTGGCGTCTTTCACTTTGTGAATGAAGAACTTTGTTCTCGCTGGTCTGGGAATAGTTTTTACTGGTGATGTTTTCCTTTGGCTGGGAAACAGATTAAGGGCCTCTCTTCCTGGCAGATCCTTCTTTCTATTGGATGTAACTGTTGAACTTACTTAAAAAGAACACTTTTATTTATTCTGGCTGGTCAAATTCATCTTGTAGATGCCTATAAATTTGGAAATTAGAGGAAACAAAAAGAAAAAAAACAACAACCCAGAGTTTCTAAATGTACACCTGCAAATGGGTTATCTTAAATGTACCCTGGAGAAAATAAGAACAAAAAATAATAATGATATTTTAACAGTGAGACCGCACACAGGAGGAATTTATAACTGCAAGAGCTCTGTTTTATCAAAGAAATATGTGTGTACATTTATTTTTAGTCATCAGCTTTCCTGGTTTTTCACTTTGAATTGCTTTCATCCGCCGAAGAAACAAAGCCATGTGGTATACCATAACTGTTTGCTGATTTTCCTTGAATGCATGCAATAGCTTTCAACTAGATCTGTTTGAAATAATTATGAGAAAAGGGAAGCACAGTTTCTTCTAACTGTGAAGTGTTTTATATTTGCCTGCTGGGAAGATCAGGTTTTTTGTTTTTGTTTTTTTCTCCTGGAAAATAAGTTTTTAAACACTATAAATTTTTTATTGTAGTGGGTATTTCCTGTTGTTCTGCTGGCAGCCAGCACTTTGGAAACAGCGATGTTTTGTAATGCTGAGGAGCTGTAAAAGTTTGCTGAAGAAAAATGCAGTAGACCAAAATGGAACATCTTTGAGCAAGCATTTTCTGGGCTTTTCTTAGACTCTGTAACTGAAAAGACAGGTAAACCTCGGTGTAATCTATGCAAGGGGAAATGCATCCCTTTCTTTTTTTTTTAATATATTTTAATTGATTTTTTACAGAGGGGAAGGGACAGAGGTAGACAGTCAGAAACACCAATGAGAGAGAGACATCGATCAGCTGCCTCCTGCACGCCCCACAGTGGAGATGTGCCTGCAAGCAAGGTACATGCCCCCAACCAGAATTGAACTTGGGACCTTTCAGTCCGCAAGCCGACTCTCTATCCACTGAGCCAAACTGGTCTCGGCTGCATCCCTTTCTTACATGACTTTTAAAGCAGAATGACATAAATCTTTTAAAACAGAACTCAAGTGTGATAGGGAAAGCTTGAAAGCAGTCCTTTCCAGCTTTATTTCCCATCTGCACATTGGTTTGGAGGCAACAATGTGTATTTTGCCTCTGATTCAAAAGTGATTGATCAAATATGCGTACAATCAATTACCACTAATTGGAAGCAAATTCAAAAGCAGTTTCAGGGTGTTCAATCCGCTTTCCACAGGAATGATAACAACATTATCAGAAGTGCTTAGTCTTTGACTTCTGTGAGGAAAGGCCAGAAAAAAAGTATTGTTACTATTTTCCTCCATAAATGACATAATGAAAAATTATTGGCAATACAGTAGTTTCCTTTGGTCTTTAAAAGAACATAATTCATGGACAGATCATCTGACCTAGGGTTGTGGCTTCTATATTTTTATTTATGTGACAGAAGTTGTGTTTATTTTAAAATTTTCTTTTTTTATTCTTTTCCTATTACAGGATTTCTGTTCAAAGTGACTTCATGTTCTTGTTCAGAAGACTTTTCAATGTTAGGATTGTTGAGTAACATAAAATGCATACTTATTAATTAGGCACATCTGATATTATGATGCTTTGCATAATCTTATAATAATCAAATTAACTTTTTTTTCCTCTTTACAATATTCAATTTCTCCAAAGGATTACTCACTTAACCTCAGACCTCAAAAGTCTTTTTTTTTCTTGCATCAATCATTCCCTCCCTCAAGTAGAAAAAAATTAGCAGTAAAATGCCACAGTTCTAAAAAAAAAAAAAAAAATCTCATCCTTACATGAACCAAGTGATGTTTTACTTCCTGAATTTGTGCCCTTTCCATAGGAAATTGTGTTAGGGCAGGAACTCTGTCTTTTCTAATAGCTCACATAAAGCCAAGTACCTGTCATCACTCCACAAATAAATAAATGATAATAGTGGTGAAAAAATGAAATATTAAAAACCAAACTTTTTTTACTAGTTCACTCCTCATTTCTCTAATATGTGGTATAATTTTCATTAGACTATTTATAACTAAAATTGCAGTCTTCATAAGGGAGAAATTGCTTTTCTGTTTTGCTTGTCCATTGCCCTCATTCATCATGCCTTCAGTCCCGTGCCAAAAGGAGCTTTCATAATTCTGGCTATAAACGGCTGACTGAGAATATTAAACCCCGCTCCACCCAATACATCACTAAAGAAAGAGCTACACTTGCCCTATCTTATTACATTTTTAGTTTGTGGGGAATTAAGGCAGTTATAAACATTAGTTGAAAATGTTGGCAAGCAAATAGGAGAATGAGAAAAAGCAAAGGAGATTGGAAGAATTAAAAAAAAAAAAGTAGGTATATTCTTGATTTTGGCATAACTACCAGGTACATGGGAAAGCTAGTGAATTTTCTAGTTTAAAAAACTGATATTTACCTGAGAGCCTGAATTAGTCACATTAGCTATCTTGGTTGCATATAGACCCCAAGATAATTAACTCCATCTTTTGTTAAGTATTTGCAGCCTCTGGATTGATTGCCTTTTAGTGTTTGTGTTTTAAATAGATATCATATGATTTGGGTTGAGTTGCCTCTTCAAAATTTTAGGGGAATTAATTACAAAGCTCCAATTCAATTGCAATCATAATAACTTTTTCCATTGAAAGTACTGTTGATCTACTGAATTGCACAGTCTGTGTTAGGGAGCTGATGAACATGGGCTGAGGAAATTCTAGAGTTACCAGCTTCCCTAAAGACTTCGGGATTTCGTGTGCTACTCTACTCATAAATATCCATTCCCTAACCAATCTCCAAACCAAGATGGCTTTAAATATATCCACATAATTGCAAGTCATAAAGTTAGTCTCCAAAGCCACTTTCCTGTAATATATTTTTAAAAATCTTCCTCTGCCACCATGATTGTATCCCTTCTTCGAAGAGAAAGCCAGTGGCAAAATCAGTAATCAGTCCTCTCTGCGTGAACTTGTGTGCACACCGCTAGACCTCTGCTTTTCGCGGCTCCCCAGAGTTTCCGTGCACTCCTCCCTTTTCTCAACAGTCCAGACTCCCCCTAATATGCGTCTTGCCTAGAACTGGGATTCAGTGCATTCAGAAGTGGGGTTCAGTGCAGTTGGGAGTTTCCGTCTCTTTCCCACTAGAGAAAGCCAGCCAGACACTCCACTGCCTGTCCTCTCTATGTGTGTGTCTCTGTACCTCAGCCTTTTGCAGCTCCTCTGAGTCTCCGTGAGCCCCCCTCTTTCCTTCTCATTGTAGAATTTCCCACTCATTCAGCTTTCCTATGGTTCTGAATGATGTCGGTTCTTTTAGCTTTAGTTTTGAAATTGTTGTGTGAGGTAGCAGTTTAGGTGTTCACCTATGCTACCATCTTGGTTTCTCCCTATCTTAAAATATTAATGCTTGCTTCTCAGAGTCTGTTAGATTTCCCTTTCTAAAGAAGAATGTACCTTGCTAGAATTTATCTACAGAGGTTTTTCATATTTTACTGGTATACATGTGGAAAATAGTCATCGATATTTTGTTTATGCGCAATCAATATTTTGCCACATGGTGATTTACCTTAGCTCTTGGTTAGCAGAAATGCTTTATTACTTAAAAATGAGGCCTGCTAGTATGCTATCTACTACTCTATAACCTCTAAAGAGATTTTTTTAATATCATGTAAATAAAATGATGGCAATAATATGCTTATATTTAATTACTAACAAACAATTAAAAGTGAATAAATTGAGCAATAACTGATTGCACTAAATGGTTTAAAGGTACTAAATGGAATGATATAGTAAGTTAGAGGGAAACCTAATTCAAATAATATATGAGGAGGTGGCTCTTGAGCTGAGATTTGAAGAATGAAAAGGAACTATCTATGTGAAGAGATATACTAATATGATTATATTAAAAACTAGTAGCCATATGCACAAATCAGTGTGCCAGTAGCTCTCTGCAGGGCATGGCCGCTCTGCACTCACTGCCCAGATTCTCTGCATGGCCCAGTGTCTCTCCGTGGTCCAGAGGCCCATCTACACCCTAGCTTGGCCAGGGGCCCATCTGTGGCCGGGTGTGGAATGCTTGACTCATCACAGCGGTGATGAGGCAGGAATTCTGCCAGGCCGCTCAAGCATTATGCCAGGCCACCCCCTAAGACTGGGGATGCCTGCGGGGTTGAGTGGACTAGGTGCCACCATCTTGTGGCTATGGCACCGCTATCTTTCTGATGGAGTGATGGTTACTTTGCATAGTACCCTTTTATTAGATAAGATACTGAGAAATAGTGAAGAAAAATAACAGACTTACCGGAAAGCTCTGATTTTATATGCCAGTTCTATTCCTAGCCCGTTTATGCTTTGAGAAAGTCACTTAACCCCTCTGGTACTGAACTAGCTCCTTTGTTAATTCAAATATATGACTTATATGGGTAATATATATGATGTACATAATATAAAATATGTATACTATATTACTCCACTTGATGTTTGTGAAAGAATTATTTGTAGAAAGAGTACCACTTTATTGAAGAGCTACATAATAAGATTATTTCAGGTTCAAGTGCAAGAGTTTGTCTTTTGCATGAGTTATCATGCATGAAGGCTTCAGTTTTGCATAGAGAAATCACTTATATTGATTCTGTTGATTAAAGTTCTAAGCCTTGATTCAGAATTTTAAGTATTGTACTCATTATTTCAACAAGGAAATTTAATTATCCAAGGGGATGAACACCACTAAATATTGTTTTAAGTGTAAAATCTATTTAAGAATAGATTTTTGGGAAATTAGTAAGCATTTTAAAAATTTATAAACATGTATACTATACTATACTACAATATACTATGTGTATAATTCTAAACATAGAAAATTATTTAAACATAGAACAAGACAGACAGTCCTCATATAAACATTGTTTAAAGTGTCTTTAAACACCTGCATTTTCTTCTTTTATCTGCCTACCTTAGAGCATCTCCTACCACTATTGGGTGCTGTTTTTTTCTCTTGTTAGGAAGGAAATCATTGAGCTAAAGTTGCTTTACACCAAAATGTTAGTTACACTGTTTTTTCCTTCCTAGGATTATTTCTTTCCTAAAAGCAAGATTTTATTAATGGCATATTTTTCACAAAGGCTAAAATACAAGGCAGCATTTCAAGTATTAGCCATAAATAAAGGGAGGAATATTTTTGCTGTAAGATCCGTCATTTGTTTGCCTTTAAATTGTACTTTAGAGGCAAGCACACATTCCATCTTTACAAAGACACATACCAACACAAAAAATATGCAGATTTCTCAAATAAAAATGGGCGGGTTCTTTCTCTTCTGCTTTCTTCTCAATGTTGGACAGCAATTCCCTGTTGTTCACTCCTGTTTGTACACATCTTGCAAGAGAGACACTGACTCTTCCTGTATCGGACTATCTTTTCAAGGATGTTTATAGCATAAACTGTTTAGGAAGACAGAGATAGTTTCTCCTCTAGTGCAAAGTTCAGGTGGGCTTACATCTTTAGAAGACATGGAGTCTTCTTCTAGGGCAAAGGGGCAGCGTACTTACCAGCCATTAAAAATGACTCAGATTCCCTCAGCTCAGATTTCCTTCCCTGCGATGTCAATCACTGCATGTTCATGTGTCATCTGGCTTTCTTTATAATGCCCTTCAGGAACCCGAGCTCAGGGAACCGGGACAAAAATGTTAATAATCTGGCTATGGCTATCGCTGTGAGAAATAAACCATCCTTCTTCTCTGACCAGTCAGAATCAATGTATTTGACTAGCAACTGTGACCTGATAAGTTGTTAGCTTGGAAGAAGGCAAAATACCAGGTGCTTCAAAATTGTTGATACGTAAACGCTTCTGTGTACTAATGAAGATCATTCCTTTTTCTTTCTTTTTCTCTAAAGATTCACTCTTTTCATAACACATCATCTACATCAAGTTTCCAAATATGCTTACTATTCATATTTTATCAGTCTGTTAAGGCCTCCATAACAAAATACCACAGACTGGGTGGCTTCAAACAGAAAATGTTTTTGGTTATGGAGTCTGAAAGTTTAAGATCACAGCATTGGCAGGTATGGCTATCCCTGAGGCATCTCTCCTTGACTTACAGATGGCCACCTTCCCACATGGCTTTTTTTTCTGTGCAGGTACATCCTTGGTATCTCTTCATATATTAGGATCCCACCCATATGACCTTAGTCAACCATAATTACCTCTTTAAATGTCTTATTTCCAAATACAGTCACTTTGGGTGTTAAGACTTAAATATATGAATTTTTGAAAAACACAGTTCAGTTCATAACATTTCCATGTGCTCTAAGATATTCTCCACGAGTTGCTCTTATTTCTGCATGTCTTTCAAGCAAAGGCACTTATTACCCTTTTTAAAGATATATATTTTTATCGATTTCAGAGAAGAAGGGGGAGGAAGAGAAAGATAGAAACATCAATGATCGGCTGCCTCCTGCACACCTCACACTGGGGATCACGCCAAAAACCCTGGCATGTGCTTTGACAGGGAATTGAACTGTGACCTCATGGTTCTTTGGTCAATGATCAAGCACTGAGCCATGCTGGCTGAGTGGCACAAACCACCTTAATGTTCCATATTATTTTTTAACAGATGTTTATATAGCCAACATCTTGGTTATAACAGGTTTTTTATATTCCAAAATCACACTCTGTTGCCCACTGGGCAAAGATAGGTAATATGTCTACAACCATTACAAAATATTTGGATTTCCTTACAACCTTCCCTTTTATATAACTCACTTCAATCTCTGATATTTTGCCCTTCTTGTGACACCCTGTGTGAACAGGGGTTTTGGGAACCAGAATAAGAACATGGTCACAATTTGAGTACCATTATTATTATTGTAAGTAATAATCTGTCTTTTGTCCCACAACCAGGAATCTCAGATCTTTTGCCAGTTGTGGCAGGCTAATACGTTAGCATGTAACCGGATAAAACCTCACACCCTTCACAATTTGGATGACATCTTTTGTTTCCTTGATTTCTTAGAATATTTTATTTCCATTCAATGGAAGGGTGGGGGAAAATCCCATCAATTCTCTGACTGACAAATTCATATTATCTCTACCTTACAAATAAAGCATCTAACTAAAACTTTGTCTGGATTTGTCAGGAAGATTTAGGCACTTTTTCATATGAAAGATAAATGACACTTAGTTTAGTATCTCTTCACATAGGTCATTCCTTCTCATTCTTCAAATCTCAGCTCAAGAGCTACCTCCTCACCGAACATATTATTTGAATTTGGTTTTCCCATTACCTACTATATCATAATTAAAATTTAAAAAATAGGTTTATAAAGGGAGAAGATTATATGAATAAAAAATCATAGTAAAAATAATTGAAATAGGTCAAGGAAAAATTCAAATAGAATTGGATCATAAAAATGAAAAATTTCAACTGGGAATTGTGAAAAATAAAATGATAAAAATAAAAATTGATTATAGGGAGTCAAAATCAAGTTTGAATTGGCAAAAGAAAAAATCCATGAATTTGAGTATAGATCAATAGAGATTATGCAATCTGAAATATAGGAAGAAAAACGTGAATAAAGAAATATAAACAGAGCCCCCAAAAAACCTGTATATAAATCATTAAGCATGTAAGTATACACATAATGAGGGTACCAAAAGAAGAGAGAAAAAAAATAAACAGAAAATATATCTGATGTAATCATTGCCAAAATCTTCTCAAATTTAATAATAAATGCATCCAGGAAGACTACCAAATACCAAGTAGAATAAACAAAAATATCTCCACCTACACACATCATCATAAAAGTATGAGTGAAAAAAATAAAGATTTTTAAAGATTAGTCTTCTCTTCCTTATTTTAGTGAGTAGGTAAATAATGAAGCTCATGTTTACCATATTTGCAAATACGCTTAGTGGTAAAAGCTGCTCATAGTGCTCTCATTAGATCTGTAACTTCTCAGTCATAGGTCAATATGGTGAGAATCATGATTTTTCTCCTCAGGGATGATAGTTCCCCTTTCTCTTCCCCAGTGCTTTATAGGCTTTGTCCTTTTCTCCATTTACAGATTTCCTTTCTAGACACATCTTTACTCCTACTTTATCTGTCCGCACGTAACACTTACATCATTTATAAATAGTTTACTTCTTCCTTTGAGGTCAAGAGCTATGTGGACTATATCTACTCTGGCTCGAGACTATGGAACCTTCCCTCTTTTTATTTTATTATTTTTTCTTAAGTATGCTTTTATTGATTTCAGAGAGAGGAAGGAAGAGGGAGAGAGAGATAAGAACATCAGTGATGAGAAACATCATTGATTGGCTGCCTCATGCACGCCCCCTAGTGGGGATTGACCCTGCAACTGGAGCATATGCCCTGACTGGGAATCCAAATGCAACCTCCTGGTTCATGGGTCAATGCTCAACCAACCACTGGGCAGCACTGGTGGGGCTTATTTTATTACTGTTTAATCTTTATTGTTGAAAATACTACATATATCCTCCCATTGGCTCCTTCACCATATGTGTTACAATTGCTATACAGTTTCTAAATAACTAGAATATTATTGTCCAATACATTTAATTCCATATACTTGAGAAGAGACCTTTATATTGGAGAATGAAAAACAGTAAGTTTTACTGGGCAATATTTTTGCAACATATTTGACCCTTGCTTATATTGAGAAAATTACCTCATTAGAATTTTATCCTGACTATGTCTTGGGATTTTCATTAAGGGGAAATTAATTAATGAAGGTGGAAAAATGATACATGGGAAATAGAGTAAAAATCAAATCTGTTCATTGGTGTAAATCATTTAAAATACTGCTGGAAATATTTTAAAAATATTTTTATATGATAGAGTCTCAATATTTGCCTCATCTCTTGTAATGTATTATCCAATAAAATGCATTTCATTATTAATTAAAATGTTACTTAGAACAAATGCAAAGAGTGCTATCATTTTTTAGTCAATGAATGCACCTTATATTTGGCATAATTTTCTTTGTTTTCTCTCAAGCACCAGATGATTTAATAAATGTTAATAAGTGTACTTTATAATATTTTTAATTTTTTCATAGTCATGTGACATGTTTTTTATGGTTGGCAGTATTCACATTTAAATTAGAGAATAAAAAGAATTTGGTTTTGCTTCTCTTTCTTCTCTGAAGAGGTGAAAATACCTTTAAAATATGTCTTTTACTCTCAAAAATGTTCTTGCTTTTAGCTGCAATATATCCCATGCGAATTGAACTATTTTTAAAATAATTCTCTTTGAAAACATGAATTTGATTCTCAGTCCATAATTGAATTAGTACTTAATCAAGATCACTGATGGACTGATAGATTTCTGGAAAATGTATTAAGTTTCAGACAGGATGGAAGTGTACAAACAAAGCCTATTTATTAGTTTTATTATTTTGTTTTTTAAAAGTGTATCTTTATTGTTGAAAGTATTACAGATGTCCACTTTTTTGCCCCCATGACCTCTTCTATCCCCCTTCCCCTTTCAGGCCTACAGCACGATTATCTATGTCAATAGGTTATTCATATCTATATCTATATATCTGTCGATATATAGATATGATAGTTGTTGGGTTGTCCTCAGGAAAGAATGTTCTATTTCATTCATAGTTCTACTAGTCATATCAGCATATTTGAGTCTTGGCTAAAAAAAATAAATGCGTAATATGCAAATCCACTGGATGGCAGAACAATCAGTTGGCTGTGACACACAAAGACCACTGACCACCCGGGGGGCAGATGCTCAATGCAGGAGCTGCTGGCCAACCTCTTGGTCCCTCCCCCGGCCAGCAGACTCTGATCATCCAATGGGGAACCAGGAACCCGGGGTGGATGGCAATAGACACAGGTGACGCCAGGGCCCCGATCGTCCTGCTGGTTGGCCCACACACAGAGGGCAAGGAGCAACAGCAGTAGTAGGGGGAGGAGCAGGTCCAGCTGGGGCCAGACCTAGGGATGCTGCCCATGCATGAATTTTGTTCACTGGGCCGCTAGTATGCATATAAGTTCTTTTGTTAATATCTCTTCCCCCTTCCCCTGAGATTTATGTTTGTTCCATGCTTCTTTGTCTCTATTTTTTTCATCAGTTTATTTTGTACATTAGATTCCAAATCTAAGTGAAATTACGGGACTTGTCTTTCTCTGACTGGCTTATTTTGCTTAGCATAATACTCTCCAGGAGCCTATTTAATTTATGAAGACAGGGTTAAGCATTTTGAACTATTATTTATCACGTTCCTAAACTTGAAGTTGTATATATGTCAAGGGTTTCAGTGAATACTATAGGTGAACTCAAATACATTTCATCACTGTATACAACAGTAAGCTTCCTGCTAATTATATATTTACTATGATCTTGCAGTGTATGGCAGAAGTTATTGGGTTGACCTCAGGGAAGAATGTTCTATTTCAAACATAGCTCTACTAGTCATATCAGCATATTTGAGTCTTGGCTAAGAAAAACATTCTATCCTAATAAAAGAGTAATATGCAGATTGACCACCACTCCAATACACAAGATAATTGCTCCCATGTGGTAATAAGATCCTGCCCCCATGTGGACACAAGATGGCCAGCAGGGGAGGACAGTTGGGAGGGACCAGGCCAGCAAAAGAGGGAAGTTGGGGATGATCGGGCCTGCAGGGAAGGGCAATTGGGAGTGACCAGGCCCACAGGGTAGGGCAGTTAGGGGCAAACAGGCTGGCAGGAGAGCAGTTAGGCATAAATCAGGCTGGCAGAAGAGTGGTTAGGGGGTGATCAAGCTGGAAGGCAGAAGCAGTTAGGGGCAATCAGGAAGGCAAGCAGGCGAGCAGTTGGGAGCCAGCAGTCCTGGATTGTGAGAGGGATCGGGCTTAAACGGGCATTTGGACATCCCTTAAGGGGTCCCAGATTGGAGAGGGAGCAGGCTGGGCTAAAGGACACAAATTTCGTGCACGGGGCCTCTAATTTTACTATAGTTCTTAATGACTTAGGAATATATTTCTGTCTTCCTATTACCCTATTATCCAAAAGGTGACTTAAATTTCTATGAAAATAATTACAGCTGCATAATCACTATAGCTTTTTTGAGAGCAGATATCATTAACAATATCAGTTAACTTACCTCATGTAGAGATTTTTGCCAACTTTTACCTGATATGTTAATGAATGATTGAATAATAGTTGGTTATTATATATAAAAATATTTTATACTTTATTGATATGCTTATATTGGCAAAGACTGTTCTTCTGCTAGACAAAATTATGGTAGAGTTGAGAATCAAGCTTATTTTATTAGACTAGTCGAGTAAAAAAAAGTAATATTAATAAAAAGAATGGCTAAACTGTTTTTGAAAAACATAACTCACCCCCCCACACCCCACATTAGTAAACTTTCCTCACTGGAAAGATATCCAATCTTTCTGACATTGTTCTATATGTTAACAATGTCTATAATGCCCTTAGTCAGGGCCTCAGGGATTTTCATCCTATTTTTTAAATGTAGGCAGCATTTTAAAAAAATATTGGTAACCACTTGTTTGAATTTGACATGGCCAGAGGCAGCTTCTTTGCTGTGAAAAGAAACATTTAGTGTGTTTTAATAATTAAACACTTTTCACTAAAACTGATTTCCTTCCTCACCATCTGCCTTCATCACTTGAAATAATGAATAGCATAATTAACTCTTTATTGCAAAAATTGTGAATAAGTACAAGAGGGATTCTTATTTTCATTTTATAAGTGAGGAGGGTCAAGCCTCAATGAGCTGATGTAGTTAGCACAACGTGACATGAGAAGACTTGGGAATTCATTTCAGTTTTCCTCTTTATGTAAAAAAAAATCTATATAGATAGATAGATAGATAGATAGATAGATATATCTTATCTGTATATATATAACATTGTTTACATCTATTATATCATTTAATTATATATGTATATAATCATAAATATATGATTCCATCAGCCCTTGCAAGAAATATCAATACTGAAAAATTATCTATGATTACAAAAGATGCCACATATTCGCATATATAGTTTCCTTTTAAAGTCAGTATGTATTATTTGCTGATAATGTGAAAAGTACACTTTGCCCCATTACCTTCAACAAAGCTGTATTTCTTTCCTCGACATTGCACGTTGGCTTCTTTGTATTATAAAGGAGAGAAAAAGTGTATTATAATTGCTGTGTTAATTTTGCTTTTCATAACTTATGCTGCTTCTGCTCCCATATAGTTGGACCTAAAAGCAGCCCTATATGGTGGGCAAAACTTGATGTATAAAGAAATCATGGCAGAAAGAGCTCTCTAGAAAAATGTTTGTCTCCTTGCTTTGCTAGTTGAATGCAAAAGGGATTAATATATTTAAAAAGTAGTAGAAACTCATTAGTTATGGGAAATCACACCAGGGCATATACTCCTTAAAGGTAAAAAATTATCTCTTTGACCTCTGGCAGGGGAAAATATCCTGGCATATTTAAGAACTTTTTTTGTCAGAGAACTTTGTAGATTCAAGAAAGAATGCATAATCATTCTATGTGAAAGAAAAATCATCATAGACAGAAAACACCGTTTTATTCTAAAAATACACTGGAAAAGCTATCACTTAACACACTGGAAATTGATTTTTGAGTATGTGAACGACTTTGTAGAATAAGCAAATTGTTTGAAGTGACATTTAAGTAGTATTACTTCACCTTCTCAGAAAACATTTTATATTTATACCATGTCAAGAATGCATTCGTTATTCTTTTGACCTCATTATAGAACACATTTTGCACAAAATAGTATTTGGTAAAAGTTAGTGTCTATTCTCTAAAAGTCATGGATTGAAGTGGATTACATAAGAGATATTTAATAATTGCAAAGCAACCTTGTGACATGGGAACAAAGTTATTGTGTCCATTTTATAGGTAAAAGAGCTGAGGCAGAGCGATGTTCATTTGTCCAGTGTGGGGCTGGAATTCAAACCCAGGCGTTTTGAGTCTCCACCATTACCTGCGATGCTCTACTATTTTACAGAGTAGCAATACCGACATCACCTTGCCGTGTTTAGAAACAAAAAGCTCAGCAAGAAATGGACTCCTACTCCAAAAAAGTCTAATCGAGAAGAATTTAATGAAGATAGTTACAGAAATATAGGCAGAGTTAAGAAACCTGAAAGTGATATTGAGACAACAGGGAACTAAACAAAAGCCGGAAGCAAAGGTGGGAAATTTTAAGAGCTGTAGCTTTTTCTTAGAGGGACTCAGCATCTTGCAAAGCCGCGGTAAGAAAGCAGGAAGGAGTTAGGATAGAAACACACTGACCTGTCTCTTCTAGTCAGCTCTCTCCTGCCAGGGCATCCCACTCACTCTCTGAGCACAATGAAAGCCAGCGGCCCAGGGGGCTGACTTAGCCCGCAGGTTCAGGCCATAGCCAGCCTGAGGAGGGAGGTGGGGCTATGCAGTGGCAAACAAAATCAGCAACACATGGAACAAAATCAGGACAAATCTGCCAACCGGATAATCAGAGGAGCTCATAAATTAATCATTATTCACAAGTAATTACACATTCGATCTGATTATATTGCAGGTTGATTCAGCAACTTCCTTATTTTGACTTCTCATAGTGGATTGCTGTCATAAAAATCATTATAAAATTAATATATCCCTATTAATATAAGTGGAATTGTAAGTCATGAAAGATTAAAACTAGCTCGTTAAACAGTTATTTGAATATAAACTGTTATAGTATTTTAAAAAGTAATCAATCACATTATGATAATCCTAATATTAATTTTCAAGGAGCAAAAGCTGTGTTAATTTATTAAACGTGTTTAGGTTACCTTTAATTTACAATTCATATTTAAAAAAAATGATTTTAGCATGAAAATTTCTTTAATAAATTACTTATTAATTTAAAAACACAGATGAAAAGCTAATACTCTTGCAATATATATTTGAATAATATGGTTACCTGATTTCATGAGTCAAGAACAACGTATTGTTCTTTGATTCACACTGGTGATTATGATGGCTTTAATGGTTAGGAACCATAATCATTGAAATCATAACTGACCATGCTTGGTGCATGTAATGCTTCTGAAGGAATAACTCATCAATCATTAACTCACTATAATGTCCAGAAAAATAACCTCTAGTACGAAGCAAATCATTGCTACTTTTAATGTAGTTTTAAAAATATAGTAGGGTTTCCTAGGATTTCATTTTTCAGCACTGAAAGTATTACCCACAATTGCACATTGTGAAATTTTAAAAAACGGAAAAAATGTTTTTTTCTTCTAATGGTGATATTAGAAGATAGTATCTTTTAATGGTGATATTTATTTTTTATAAAACCATTATGTAAAACTAGATGCCTGGTGCATGAAATTTGTGCACGGGTAGTGGGCAATATGGGGGGAGGTGTTCCTCAGCCTGGCCTGCACCCTCTCGCAGTCCAGGATCTCTCAGGGGATGTCCACCTGCCAGCTTAAGCCCAATCCTTCCACAGTCTGGGGCTCTTGCGGTCCAGGACCCCTCGCTCCTTTCTGCCCACCTGCAGTGGAGGTGAGAGAGGCTCCCGCCACCATCTTTGCACTCTCCAGCATGATCCAGGTTCTGGCTGAGTAGCGCTCCACAGTGGGAGTGGACTGACCACCAGGGGAGAGCCCCTGCATTGCATGTCCATCCCCAGATGGTCAGTGTGTGTCAAAGCGATCAGTCATTCTGTCATTTAGTAGATTTGCATAATAGCCTTTTATTGTATAGAATGTAATTTATATGAGGGAAGACAGATAACATTTTATTAATAATCACCATAACATTACATGCTTTTTAGCCATAATTTCTATATATTTTGATAACCAGTATACATGCATTACCTCATGTATTTTCATAATACCTCTGAGTTAGTACTATTATTATCCACAGTTTTCAGATAATGGAGCTTAAAGCTCAGAGTGGTTTATTAACTTATCCAAGGTCTCATTTTTGTGAGAATTAGAGAAAAGAACGATCTCAATAAGTATATTATCTCTACCTCTTGCTTTTAGTATATACTGGCATATAAGCTCCCTAAAAGGGTAATAAATTAAATGTGTAGCTAGATCCTTAGTGTCTGTGACATAATAGACATTGAAATGTTTCTTAAATGCACTTGAACTCAGGTCTACCTAAGTCTGGACATTATACTCTCAATATCTATAATAGGCTGCATAATAATAAAAATGGATTTAAAAAAACATAATTGGAATATTTCACATATTTTACTTATTTCTTAGATAGTTAGCATACATATTATATTGGTTTCAGGTATACATCACAATGCTTTGATATTTATATACTTTACAATGTGAATACCACACAAATTCTAGTAATCATCTGTCATTATGCAAAGTTATTACTGACAATACTAGAGGCTCAATGCGCAAAATTCGTGCAAGAGTAGGCATTCCTAACCCCCAGCTGCGGGCATCAGCTTGACTCTGGCACTTGGGACCCAGGCTTCCCTCACAGCCCCGGCTTCATCCAGCAGGTCATCTGGAAGGATAGTCAATCTAACTAGCATATTATGCTTTTATTATTATTATTACCAATGCTGTATGCTACATCCTCATGCCTTATTTTAAAACTGGAATTTTATTCCTCTTATTTCCCTTCAGCTCTTTACCCATTTCCCTATAACGCTTTCTCTGGCAAACATCAGTCTTTCTCTGTATCAATGAGTCTGCTTCTGTATTGTTTTGTTTGTTCATTTCCTTTCGTTTTTCTTTTAGGTTTCACATATAAATAAAATCATATAGTATTTGTCTTTCTCTATATGACTTAATCCACCTACTGTCATACCATCTAATTCAATCCATGCTGTCACAAATATAAAGATCCCATTCTTTTTTTATTGCTGAATACTGTTTCATTGTTTGTGTATAAAATATGCCATATTTTCTTTACCCACTAATCTATAAATAGAAGTCTCAGTTTTCCTATCTTGGTTATTGTAAATAATGCTGTAAATAAAGATGCATCTGTCTTTTTGAGTTAGGATTTGACACATTTTAAATGTTTGTCTTGATAACCAAAAATTTACTTAGTCACATAATAATTATATGATTATACTGGTTGTTTGAAACTTACATTTATTATAAAATCAACAAAAAACTTTTGATATGTCTAAAAGCATCTTCTGTATTTTATTTGAAATGTTTTTTTGTGTTTTTTTTTTTAAATATTTTATTGATTTTTTACAGAGAGGAAGGGAGAGGGATAGAAAGTCAGAAACATCGATGAGAGAGAGACATCAATCAGCTGCCTCCTGCACGCCCCACACTGGAGATGTGCCCGCAAGCAAGGTACATGCCCCCAACTGGAATTGAACCTGGGACCTTTCAGTCCTCAGGCCGACGCTCTATCCACTGAGCCAAACTGGTCTCGGCTGAAATGTTTGTTTTTTTTTTAAAAAGTATTTTATTGATTTTTTACAGAGAGGAAAGGAGAGGGATAGAGGGTCAGAAACATCGATGAGAGAGAAACATTGATCAGCTGCCTCCTGCACACCCCCTACTGGAGATGTGCCTGCAAGCAAGGTACATGCCCTTGACTGGAATAAAACCTGGGATCTTTCAGTCCTCAAGCCGAGGATCTATCCACTGAGCCAAACCGGTCTCAGCTGAAATGTTTTACAAACACAAATTTAATAACAGTAGACATATTGGAAAATAGGCAAAAGAGAATCATAGAAAAGTACAAAAAATAAAAGTAATGCAAAGGAAGCTTGAAGCAAAATAACATAAAAACCAACTTTGGAAACATAAAGTGTTCTCCTGTTGCAGAATTTACCAGGTGACCGGAATATACACAATAAGTACTTGGAGATTCAGGAAAAACCCTGTATTTAAAGCAGTGCTGCTGGCTCAGAGGTTTGGAGATCCAAAGCCTGAATGGTCCATACAATGAGATCACCCCTTACACTTTCCTAAGTGTCTTTGTTTCCTATCTGTTTCCTAACTACCGGCTTTGATGGCGGGCTTTCACAGCCCCTCCTGAATCAATTAGAATGATGAAGTTAGATGGTATCTAAACGCCTGGGAGGATGCTGCCAGCCACCCCCGCTCTGGCCAAGCTGCTGAATTCCTGGCCCGTGGCCCCTGCAAACTGGGAGCACCCGGGAAAACAGACTATTGCCTAAGAAAGAGGCAATGACTTAATTATAGGCCAACAAGAATGGGTCACTGGCACAGATTCAGATTGCCAGCGTCCCCTCTCCCCCAGGTTGTCCCCTATATTCCTCACTCCATTTTATAATGTTTGAAAACGTCTGCCAATGGAGCAAAAGACAGCACATTTAGAATTCAAATTTCAATGTTATAACTCACATGGTATGCTTTTTAGAATAAATTAAGAATGCACATTTTCAGCATTCTTCAACACATTCAACTGAAATATATCAAATATTCAAAAATGGAGAGTGTCATATATCTTTACTAAAAGAGATGGGATTATTCCATGCCAGATTCACCTTACTGTATTGTTTGTGTACATAATGCTCAAAATATTAAGAAATAACATCAGAAAAAAAGATCTTTAAGAGATTATGGGGAAGATTATTTCAAAACCAGCAAGTCAGTTGTTTATAGCATATATTTCAGTCCTAATCTTATTAAACAAATAATTTGTATAATATGAAATTGACTTTTACAATGCGAATATATGACAATACGTTCTAATTATTCTTTCAAATATTTTTTGTTGCTCTCTGTAACAGTTTGAAAAAGAACAACACAACTTTTTACTTTACACTTGTGAGTGGTGAGTGTGTATGTCATGGTCATGTCAACTGAACTGTCTCTTTAACTTCATTTCTATGATTCACTTTATTTTAAATGGAATTTTAACCTATATGATATATTTTTTATAACTTGAAAAATCTCTTAAAAATATTTTAAAAATTAATTTTGGTTCTGTCTTTAATATTGCATCTGATTAAAAGCATTATTTTTGCAGAATACTGATTTGGAAAAGTAAAGCCTACCTAAGTGAAGATACACTGTCTATGACAGAAAATGTTCACATAAGAAAAAGATTAAGTCATAACATGTAATGATGAATGATCAAAAGGAATCTTAAAATTTAATTTTATTTTAATTGAAAAGGAAAAAGAGTAAAAGAAAAGTAAAAATTGATTTACCTTAATCACTCTGACATATATTTAGGCATTTAGCATAATCACCAATGGGAGACCCCTGGAGATTTCCAAAAGTTATATACATAACAAAAAGAAAACAGCAAAAACTTAAGGAAAGAATGAAATAATTCAATAATTAAACAAAGCAAAATCAGTTCAGTCCTGTGTCTTCAAAAGCACAATGGCTATTAAGCAAAGTAAACAGATGTAAAAGATCTTTTTACCCCACCTCATGCTGAGCAGTTGTGATTTCTATGCATCAGCAATATAATAAATCAGTGTCTGCATTCTCCACCGAAGAAAAATAAAATGAAATGAAAAAATACAATAGGAACTCCAGAAGGTTGAACTCCAGGTGACCCATGGCATAAATTACCTTTATCTCTAGGTTGGCTGGTTCTTACTTACATATATTTTTATAGAGTTTAGTTTTTAGAGGAGGTGAGAATATGCCACTAGAAGTAACAAAATTAAGTTGTGCCTTTTATTTGTAAATAAAATGCGAGTAGGTGCTCAGTGAGCAATTTAAATTCCTATATAGGCATTAGGGATGGCCTAGAGAGGCTGGTGGGGAAAAGACACAATCCCTGCCTGGCCTGAGGAGACTATGAAAAGTCAGAAAAGTAAGTTGAAAGTGAGTAACTTTTTGTGAGAATATGGTGATAAAGGATGCTTTGTAAACACAAAGGAGGATTGTTTGAGACTGGGACATGATGAAATGGAAAAGTAGGAAGAATAAGAGTCAGCCAGGAGATAAACAGAAGAGTCACATGTTTGCCATAAGGGAGAAAATTTGCTAAACATTTTTTTTTCAGTTGTGGAAGTTTTATATATATTATATATTATATATTATATATTATATATTACATATTGTATTACTCTTTTATTAGATAGGTTATTATATATTATACACATAGTATGATATAAGTATGTAAGTTAAAAATATAGGATATGTATGTTGTATATTATATAAATGTATAAGTTATATAAGATATTACATTTTATACAGGCGTGTCTAAGTATGCATGTATGTATGTTAAGGTAGAAAGGAGACAGAAAACGTTCTTGATGTCGTATGGGATTCTAAGGATATTTAACTGAAGTTTAAGGGTAAGTTACCAATAAAATTGGTGTAAAAGGTAAGAATATGCCATTTATTATTTAGAGAACCCAGTGATAACTCCCAGAATTGATGAAAAATGAACATAATATAAATAGGGAAATAAGAATTTTATAGTAAAGCAGGTAAGAAATGATGGAGGAGAAATGTATCATTTGCTAAAAAATAGAAGTTGGAATCAGACTTTTCAGATTTCAGGATCCTCATTTGTCAATCCTATGAGATAACTATCAAAACTTTCTAAACCTCAACATAAATGTGACAGTACCATAGGTATCAAGGTTGTCAACCAACATTATACAATTGATATTTGTGAAACAATCAAGCTAACAACAGCAAAATACACATTTTTTTCTTCCTAAAGGTATATAAGATAGCCCATATTTGAGCAAAAAAAAAAAAAGTGTCAATAAATTTAAAAGATTCAGCTGAAACCGGTTTGGCTCAGTGGATATTACATTGGCCTGCAAACTGAAGGGTCCCAGGTTTGATTCCACTCAAGGGCATGTACCTTGGTTGCAGGCACATCTTCAGTAGGGGGAGTGCAGGAGGCAGCTGAACGATGTCTCTTATCGATGTTTCTAACTCTCTATCCTTCTCCCTTCTGCTTTGTAAAAAGTTAATAAAATATATTTAAAAAAAAATTTTAAAGATTCAGGTAAAGCTTTTTCTTTGATTTCTTAAATTAGAAATCAACAACAGGAAAATACCTGGATTATTCCCAAAACTAAATAACACTTGTCTCAACAATGCAGGGGTAAAGGAGAAAATCAAAAGGGAAAATAGAAAGTATTTTGAGCACAATGGAATGAAAGAAAACATGACACACAACATTTGTATCACTCAAATAAGGCGGTACTGAAAAGAAAATTTATGGCATTACAAGTCCTAAAACAGAAAAGGAAACAGGTATCACAGCACTGATTTAAGCTGCCACGATAAAAAAAAATGAGGACAGAAAGAATAACTTACATACAAAGTAAGTAGAACAAAGGAAATGATAAGAGATAAAATCAGAAATAAATAAGTAGAGAACACAAAAACAATTTTAAAAATCAATAAAACCAGAAATTGATTCCTTGAGAATATCAATAAGACTGATAAGTCTCTAACCAGTTTGAATAAAAATCAAACAAATTTTCAATATCGGGAATGAGAAAGATGACTACAGATGTTACAGTAATCAGAAAGATAAGACAATATTATCAACAGTCTCATCTTTATTATTTCAACAATTTAAATAAAATTGACATTATTCTTGGACAATTTCCAAATTACCAGTGCTTCCTGAAGGAGAAAAGATAATTTGAAAAGCCCACTACCTACTAAAGAAGTTTAACTTTTAGTCAAACCTATTCACCTAAAATACTCCAGCTCAGATAGATATGTCTTCAGTGGTGAATTCTCTAAAACATTTAAGGAAGCAATAATACCAGTTCTATAGAGAAAAAGCAATTTACAAAATTCAACATTCATGCATGATAAAAACTCTCAGTAAACTACAAATGTATGGAAACTTCCTAAAACACATAAAGGTATTTGTGAAAAACCTACAACTAATGTAATTTTAATGTTGAAAGTCTGAAAAGTTTGCCTTCACTTGAGAACCAGGCAAGGAGGATTCTGTAACAATATATTTTATACATTGTATTGAAACTTGTTAACACAGTAAGGTGAGGTAAAGAATCTTCCCTACCTGGTTTGGCTCAGTGGACTCTTCCCCCTCCCCACGTGGGAGTCAATTCAAGGACTCTTTTCCCCCTTCATACTTGGAAGTCTGTACTCGTTCCTCAATAAATATCCATCTTTGCTAAACCACTTTCTGCCCGTGGATTCATTCTTCGATTCTGGTGGACAAAGAATCCGGATTCCAGTCCAAAAATTTGATATCAAAAGCTTAACATGATCTGGGACTTCTCATCCTCCAGAACAGTGGTTCTCAACCTTCCTGAGGCTGCGACCTTTGCATACAGTTCCTCATATGGTGGTGACCCCCAACCATGAAATTTTGCTACTGTTATGCATCGTGATATAAATATCTGCATTTTCTGATGGTCTTAGGCGACCCCCGTGAAAGGGTCATTTGACCCCCAAAGGGGTCGCGACCCACAGGTTGAGAACCACTGCTCCAGAACTTTGAGAATTAAGCTACCCAGTCTATGGTATTTTATTATGACAGCCCAAGTTTACTAAGACACTTCCTTTTCTTGCTTTCACTTTGAATTAATGAGGGAAACATAATAAAGATAAATAGTGTACATTTATAAAAGAAATACAAAAATATGGTTCATTTGGGAAGATTATCTCAGCAAGAAATGTATGAGTTTCAACATTGTGAAATATATAGCTGCATTTTCTTAATATGCATAGTTGGCCCAAGGTATTACAGAAATGCTCATATCAAAATTAAGCTTTATTACAAAAAATAGAAATGCAAAATTTGAGAAACCTGAGAGAATATTTCTTACCCCTTAGGAAAGCTTGTTAGTACATTCAGAACATCCAGAATAATTGATATTTCTAGAAAAAGAAATTTTCCAATAACTTTATACTTTGTCTCTGAGTCCAAAAATTATTGATTTTTTTCCAACCTAAACTTTCCTTCTACAAATTAAGCCCATTGGGTGCTCTTTTTAAATCTGCTTTAAAGTTATTGAACTTACATAAATGTTTAAAAGCTACCTTCATTTGTTAACATATTTAATAATAATATATCAATATTATTTGGTTTGTAATATACTAAAAATTAAGTTAAACTAATAAATGTCGGCATTTGCTTTTTATAATAACAAAAATAGTCAAATAAAAAATAAATAAAATAAAGTTATATTAGTTACTCTAAAACTTAAGGAGAAGCCTATATAAGAGTAATATGCAAATTAACCATCAGTCCACTACAACCACAAATCACTCCCACCAGCCAATCAGGAGTGAGCATGCAAATTAATCCAACCAAGATATCTGGGGCCACAGAGTGAGTAGGAGGTTTGGGTTTCCCTAGCAATGGAGGAAGCCACACCCTGGCCTGCCATGGACTCCACTCAAGGCTACAAAGTTTCAATCATAGAAGAAACATAAATCCCAACAAAATGGCTGCAGCCACAGAGCTGGAAAGAGCAGGCTTGAGTTGCCCCCAGCAATGGAGGAAGCCAAGCTTCTGTAGCCCTGGCCTGCCTTGGCCTTTGCTCAGATCTACAAAGTTTCAATTTTAGAAGAAGATAAATAAATCTCAACAAAAACAGCTGCAGCCACACAGCAAGCAGGAGGCTTGGCTCTTCTAAATGCTACAAAGTTTCGATTATATAAGATAAATAAATCCCAGATACCAGGGCCTCGGCTTGGGTCCCCATGGGGGCATGGCTGGCTTGCAAACCATCACAGGCCCCTCGCCCAGGCTGTCCCATGCCCCAAGGTGGTTAACCATACCCTGATCCAGGACACCCTTCAGGGCAAACCAGCTGGGTCCCTCCAATGCACCAGGCATCTATCCTATTTAATAAAGAATATGAAAATTGACTATCGCTCCAACCCACAATATGGCTGGCCCCATGTGGTCAAAGATGGCTGCTCCCATGTGGACACAAGATGGCCACCACAAGATGGCCAGCTGGGGAGGGCAGTTGGGAGATATCAGGCCTGCAGAGGAGGGCCGTTGGGAGGGACCAGGCCTTCAAGGGAGGCAGTTGGGGGCAATCAAGCCTGCAGTGGAGGGCAGTTAGGGTGACCAGGCTGGCAGAAGAGGGAAGTTGGAGGTGACTCAGCCTGCAGGGAAGGACAGATGTAGGGGTGGGACTCAGGCCTGCAGGAGAGAGCAGTTTTGGGGGGCAGGCCTGAAGGAAAGGCAGTTAGGGGTGACCATGCAAGGGAGGGCAGTTAGGGGCAAACAGGTTGGCAGGGGAGCAGTTAGGCATCAATCAAGCTGGCATGGGAGTGGTTAGGGGGTGATCAGGCTGGCAGGCATAAGAGGTTAGGAGCTATCAGGAAGGCAGGCAGGTGAGCAGTTGGGAGCCAGCAGTCCTGGATTGTGAGAGGGGTCTCAGATTGGAGAGGGTGCAGGATGGGCTCAGGGACACACACTCCCGTGCACAAATTTTGTGCACTGGGCCTCTAGTATCTATAATAAAGCATAAGAAACATATAAAGATAAATAAATCCACCAGAATTTATCTGTTGTTTAAGAAAAACTGAGGTTATCAACTCTATTACATCAGGAAGAATACTACCTTGATAGTCTTATGGTACATTAGAAGAAGGATATTGGTAGGATATTTATAATGTTGAGAGGTCTGACATCGAATGGTTTAAGGCATTCTTAAATATAAGAAACTGTTCTGAATTAGCCAACGTTCATAACATAAGAATTTAGTATTTGTGAGAATCTTTAGGCATAATTGTTATTAGTAAGCATTTGTGTGAAAAGCAAGATTTTTGCCCAGATTATCAATCTCCTGCCATAAAAATGAATAGTCTGCTCAGAGGATTAAATATTTGCCCAACAAAATTGTTTTATAAAAGCTGTAGAAGTCAATACTTAAGTTATTTATTTCCCAGCTTACCACTCTGGGCAAGAATTTTCTACAGCAAATATTTAAATGTTAACAGCTGGCCTCAGTTCTCAGTCTTCAGAATTAAGATGAATAGCGGTGATCTCATTCTCAAGTGGTTGTCACAAATAATTAATCAGGTGAAAGGACCCAGATCCTGAATGGGAAGAACTTTCATTGGGAACCCAGCTTCTTTCATTTCTACTGAGTACGGAAGCTTTTTACTTAAGTCACTTGACATCTTTTCTATTGTCCTAAGACTATATAAGACATATGGATAAAACTAGCATATGGAACTTGTTTATATTGTAGAAGTTGAAATGAGGTACAATGGCTATATTTGAAGTGTGAGACCCCCAATTGGTTTTTAGCAATGCATTTTAAATATAAAACAACATTTTCTAAGGAAGCATCATGGTTTCTAATGCTTGGGTTTGCTCAGTAACTAACTAGACAAAAGTAATTCAATTTATATCCATTGGTCACCTTTTTAAGGGGGTTTGAGTAGCAGAAAACTCACCTACATTGTGTTGTAGCATCTTCTCTGCTATAATACAAATTATTGTAGAATTATTATTCTTCCTTTGAATAGGAAGGGCAAGTTTCAGACCTTATCCATAGCTTGTGGCTCACCCTTCTTGTGGAGGTAAGAAGCTAAAATTCTTGCTTCCATTTAGGCTGGAGTTCTACCATCTTTTTCCTCCACATGGTCAGAGATGAACAGGCAGCACTAAAGCTTTTCTGCACACATTTTCCTTATTTATGTGACACTGGGTTCACTGTGCAAAGCCAAATGATTACTAGGTTAAAATAAAACCCACTTTAGGTTCCATTCTTGGAAATAAAAATTTTGTTTTTAAAATCATACATGCTACCAACTCTCTGTCGGAAGTCTAGTGTGGTAGTTAACCCAGAAGTTCGCTGGCATTGTATTCTAATGGTCCAATTCTATTTCACATAAGTGACAGATAACACACTGACTTTGTCCCCTAATTTTTTTTATATAACTTCTAATCATATTCTGACAACATCCAGCTATTTGTGACTTTTTCTTTTGGGCTCTGTTAAAGATTTTATAAGGGGATGTACATGGACATTTATATCACAGATGAACAAATGTGCAACTTAAATCCACATCCATTGCATCTGTTCTCCTTAGCTTCCTCTCACTTCTCTTTCACTAATTATCTATCTTCCTTTCATTCCTCACTCCTGGTTTTCCTAGCCTTGGATAAGTGGAGGGATTTAGCTCTTTTCGAAGCTTATAAACCACACTAGAGGCCCGATGCATGAAAATCATGCAAGGGGCTCAGCCCGAGGTGGCTGCCTTGGCCCTCACAGCCCTAGCTTCGTCCGGAAGGTCATCCGGATGGTCACTCCAATGTTTAGCCATCCCATCTAATCAGCATGTTATGCTTTTATTATTTTAGATTTATGTTGCTCCTCAGAAACACCACTCTGACATCAAGTTAAGACTTCTGGTGGTTCATGGAGAAAGTTTATTGCCCGTTTCTTGTTACTTAGGCACAATCACAAACCCCTTTGAATTCTCTCCCCATCAGAGTAGGGTCCGGACAATGAAAGGGAGGCTATATTAAGCTTCCTCAATGATTTAGCTTTTATTTTTCTGGCTTTAAAAAAGAGGCAGGTGAAAATAAGCCGAGGAGGAGGGAAGGGATGGGGATGGAAGGAGACTTTGCGGCAATGGGCACACGATGCAGTGAGCAGATGCTGTTTTATTGAGTTGTACACCTGAAACCTGTATGGTTTTGTGATTCAAAGTCACTTCAATAAATTCAACTGAAAAGAAAACACACAAGAAGTGAACTTAAAATACAACTAGGTGCTCAGAGGGACATCACTGTTTTTCTCAACCAGGAAACTAAGCTGTTTTATTTATGGGGGGAAATACGCAAATAAAGTCCCACTTAAACCATTATAGATCTGTGTTTCTAATACTCGTGAAATATATATTTTTTATAATACCTTCTGTTTGTCAGGCTAGATCCTAATAATGAAATGACTCTCTGTGAACACATTGGCATATAAATATGGATGCAGATGCTGAAGACAGTTGTTTTCTGAAAAATTAATCAGAGCCTGTGAAGCTGAATGAAGAGAATTTTTAAAAAGTCCATGGGTAATATAGAAAAAGGTGGCCAAAAGTCTGGAAAAACAGATTTGCTATAAACCCTTTCCATCTCCTCTTTTCTTACATATACAGTAAAATATACATGACTTACAGTCCTTTTGACCCACTGAAACATCTGGGCACACTAAGTGTCCAGCTCTGAGCCTCTTGGCTTGGGGTACACAGAGTTATCCCTGGGAATAAGTAGTGTAGCCAATTTGTAGGCTACAGATGCTGCTGTTCTTATATATCTACTCTCACAGCCTCAACCGAACCCTGCACTTTGCTCTGTGAACATCTTTTCTCTAAGGCGATAAACATAGCCAAATATCATTTCTTAGTCTATTTCCTGTCTTGTATATTATTCATATTTATGATTCCACCAATCTCACTAGAAAAAATGTGTACATGCTCTATAATTAACATCAGTTTAATCCAAGTAATAAAATGCTAGCAATATAAAAGTTTCAAATTTTATAGGATAGGAAAATTTTGATCACTGCAAACTTCCTGCCATTACCAGATTATAGATCCCCTCAGAACTAATTAAAATTAATCTCTCCTATCATGTTCACACAGAGAACCTAATATCCAAACATAGCATGCACGGCCTGCATTTGCACATTTTCTTTTGCTCCTCTGCTCCAGCCACAGGGGCTTCCTCAGGAGTGTCTTTCCAGAATAGATTTCTTCATCCTCAGAGGCAGTCTGTGGTATTATTCCTAGACCCATTCCTTAAGCAGCTCCTAATTGGCATAGCTCTATGTCCTTTATCTCAAAAATTCCAGAAGACAAATAGCATACAAAATAATATAAAGAACTTACTTTCACCAAACTCAGAAAACATAGCCCTGTTCTTAAACCAAACCTGTCCGCTGCATAATCATTTCATCAATTGTCTTCTCTAATAGTATTTCGCTATCAAAAGAGGTGCTTTCAAAGTTGAATGTGTAAATTATATTCTGGGCCCAAATTGCTGTTAAAGAGACTGTAGTCAAGATTCTTAAAGATAAGTTAAGAAAAGAGGATAAAAACATTAAAAAACTATGACAATGAACAACTGAGAGAGAGAGAGAGAGAGAGAGAGAGAGAGAGAGAGAGAGAGAGAGAGAGAGGAGAAGAGAAGAGAAGAGAAGAGAAGAGAAGAGAAGAGAAGAGAAGAGAAGAGAAGAGAAGAGAAGAGGGAAAGAGAGAAAGAGAGAACGTTCCAGTTTGAATTGACCATGTGTATATTTAAAGCTCATTAGAGAGAAATTCCCTCTCGAGAGGGTAATTATCTCCTGGAGATTGCCATACCTTAGGCAACAAAAAACCCACACACAATTTGACTCTTCTTAGGAGCTAATATAAAACGATCTCACCTTGTGGTATTTCTGCTAATTATAAACTTGCAACTAGTACACAAATAAGTTCAGGAGATCTAATAATGTACGGCACAGTGATTAAAGTCAACAATGTTATATTTATATATTTCCAAATTGCTAAGAGACTAGATCTTCACTGCTCTCACCACACACAAAAAAATAAAAATAAATAATTACATGAGGAGATAGAGGTGTTAGACTCTAAGCCAGAGTGGTAATCATTTTGCAATACATAAATGTATCAAATTGATACATTATACACTTTAAACTTGCAGAATGACATGATAGTGATGTGAAAAATTCAGAAAGAGCAGAAGTAAAACCACTGGATCACTACAACAGTAATTAGTCAGAGTTTATTGTGCACATAAAAACAGTTTGCAAACTGGGACCTCTCAAACCGACAGCAAGAATGAGGCTCGGAGGTATGCTGTTATAAAATAGTTTATGCAGCGAGAAGGCAGAGGCCGTTTATTCTTTATAGTGATTGGACAAAGCATCAGAGCTTTCCTAGTGATAGACGATGGTTTAAAAGTAGTTACCTCATGTTAATTTGGGGAACTGTTTTGTTTATGACTTTCAGAGCAGCCCGTGTTAACTTTTGCTTGCTCTGCAGTATAAGCTAGATTAAGTTTGGCTTGTATGGCTTAATTGGTTTTGTCTGCTCACGGAATTTTCAAGTCTGGTCACCATTTTGTGTTTGATTTAAAAATTCTATCACAATTAAAAAAGAAAAAAAAAGGATGCATCTCCAAATCTCCAGCCTTGGACTTTTCCTGGAAGCCCACTTTTATATATATATATATATATATATATATATATATATATATATATATATACTTGATTTTTAGAGAGAGAAAAGGGAGAAGGGGAGAGAGAGAAAGACTGATGAGAGAGAAACATAGGTCGATTGACTTCTGATTTTTCTTTCTTATTGTTTTTGTCCTTACCAAGAAAAACACGTCATTTAAAAAACAATTATTTTACAAGTTACAATATGCTTCTTCCAAAGCCAAACCATTTTACCCACTGGCTATGATTTTCTTCTGCCTTTGGGCCAACATGATGCCTAGGGTTTTAGGGTTACAATCACAATGGGGATTGAGCCCAAAACTGAGGCATGTGCACCGACTGGGAATTGAATCTTAACCTCCAGGTTCATAGGTCTATGCTCAATCACTGAGCCACACCGGCTGGGGAAGAGTCTTATTTTTTAACTGCCTGAACTGTTAAAATAATACTGAGTAACTTATTACAGTTATTGAAGAAAGCAAATGATTAATTATTGAAAACAAAAACAAAAACTGGCACTAAAGAAAGCTGAATGCAACCCCAAAGCAAAGTTAAACACCATCAGTTGAGTAAGAAAACTTCAGAAATTTGATTGTCTAAAGGAGGATTTAGTGTAAAAAATATGGGCCTTCTGTGTAAAGTAATACATTGCTACTAGAGGCCCAGTACACAAAATTCATGCACTCAGCAGGGGAGGGACCGTTAGCCCAGCCTGCACCCTTTTGCAGTCTGGGAGCCTTCGGGAGATGTCCAACGGATGGCTCAGGCAGTCAGACATTCTTACAGTTGCTGTGGAGGTTGGCGAAAGCCACCACCGCCACTGCACTTGCCAGACATGAGCCTGGCTTCTGGCTGAGTAGTGTTCTCCCTGAGGGAGTGCACTGACAACCAGGGGGTCCTGTGTTGAGCGTCTGCCCCCTGGTAATCAGTGCATGTCATAGTGACCAGTAGTTCCACTGTCCGGCCAAAACCGGCTCTCTGACATCCCCCGAGGGGTCCTGGATTGTGAGAGGCAGCAGGCTAGTTTAGGCTGAGGGACCAGGTGCACCATCTGGGCTGGGGAAGGACATGGGAGGTTGGCCGCCTGGGGAGGGACTGTGAGAGGGCTCCAGGGCATGTCTGGCCCATCTGCTCAGTCCTGATCAGCCGGACCCCAGCATCAAGTTAATCTACTGGTCAGAGCGTCTACTTCCTGGTGGTAAATACATGTTATAGCAACTGGTTGACCGGTCGACCATTTGCCCCCAGTGGTGAGTGTACCTCAGAGTGAGTGGTTGAGCATCCTTAGTATATCATTAGCATATTATGCTTTGATTGGTTGAACAGCTGACTGGATGATCGGACACTTAGCATATTAGGCTTTTATTATATAGGATGTGAAATCTAAGGACAATAGGCCAACTGAAGTGGAAAGAAAACACTTAGGAGAATAACAAACACGCGTCTCCATGGGCTCTTGTTCTAGGATGGAATCTTGGCTCAGAATCTGGTTTTAGAGAAGAATATTCAAAATAAGCATAATAACTATTAGTTCTGGTGCTTTTTGGTATTTGCCTGTATTATGCAGTTGCACATTCTAATGTTTGAGGCGGAAGCTACCTCCTCTTTTGAGGACCACCCGATTCTGAAGTGTTTCTAAAAACTTCTCAGCTTAGCTTTCAGAGTGGGTGATGGTTAATTTTATATGTCAACTTAACTGGGTAAAGGGATGCCCAGATAGATGGTAAAGCATTATTTATGGTTATTTCTGTGAGGATGTCTCTGGAAGTGAATAGCATTCAAGCTCAAACTCTTGAAGGCTTAAGTAGAGCACAGAGGGGGCATTTACTTTCTCTGCTTGGGCTGAGACATGGGTTCCTGCTCATGGACATCAGAGGCCTTCAGACTCAGACTGAATTATATCAGTGGCTATCCTGGTTCTCCAGTTTGCAGATGGTAGATCGCTGGACTTTTTTGGTTTCCATAAACATGTTTGCCAATGCCTATGATTAATCTTCTCTTATGTACATCTATATCTATATCTATCTATCTATCTATCTATCTATCTATCTATCCTATTGGTTGTATTTCTCTGCAGAACACTGACATATAGAGTACAACAGCATTATAATAATTAGAATATTAACTCTATCTCTTAGAAAAATGTGGATTCAAGGATTAATTGTTTGAGGACTTATTGATGTGCTAGCTATGTAATACTCACTTAAAATAGTTTTGATTAAATTTAGAAGGCTGTAGTTTAGAACACCAGAATTCACCTCTCTAGATTTTGTAACATAAAATTGTTGGTTAGGAGGATAGAGAGGAAACACTGCTTATAGCTTATACTTTGGACGGTAAGATTAGTTTCATTTGATAAGTCTCTTGCAATATTTGTCAGATTAATTTACAACAGGGCAGTAAAGAAGAAACAGATATAGGTAGATAATATGGTTCTGTCTGTAACTATCTCAATGAGGGGAAAGTTGATGAACACCCACAGCAGTGAATTCCATCCTACAGCCTAGGTAACAAAAGCTCAAGTGTACTAGAGAACTTCTCTAACTGAAGTTTTTGTATTCTGCTTTGTTTGTTTGTTTTTTCACCTTTTCCAAAGATTGGAGGTGATATGGTAGTGAAGTTTCAGAGTAAGTGGTAATGTTTTCAAAGCTGTTTTATGTAAGTATCAGCAATTTGTGAGTCCTTATCACTGGGGGAGGAGGGGGTGTGGGGAAGAGAGGTAGAATTCTCAAGGTTGAAATATTACTCTTCCTGTGATCTTTGGTGCTATAACTCTTTAGCAAGGAAAAGCTTTAGTCCATTCTGTGAATAAGTAAGTAGTGAATAGTTCATTTTCAAAACCCATTGTGAAGATGGAAATAGAGTATTAAATCAATTTGGGGATGATGAAGGATCATGAAACTTATCCAGGTCCAATCTTATAACTTTTACCAGGATTATACTGGTGACAAGAAAAAATATTCACTAGAAAAACCCCAGCAGTATGTACAGTTTCCCTACCAAATATTAAATTCATGCAAATTGTTCCTTGTGTAACAGATAATTGCATACAACTTTATATTTATAAGATCCCATTTTAGATCATCTCTTTGTATAATCTGCAATGAGATTTTACCCAACATTTATTAGTTAGGGTACTTTTCTCTGCATCTTTGTTATTTATTTTGTATGGCTTGTACTATTATAGTGAAATATTCAGAAAACATTAAAAGTTTTTTAACCTCATTCACTTTTTAAATCGGAGTGCCTCTTGAGATGAAGGACACTTAACTTTTGGAAGCATTCAAAAATCAGGGACATGCCATTATACACATTAGCTTATTTAATTTGTGCCAATTAGCTTATTTAATTAGTACGTGCAATCAGTATTATCATACAGGTTGATTTTGCTTATTGCAAAGTAAGGTAAGTTAGCTATAAAGGTGGCGTCAGCATGTTCTCTGTTTCAACATGTAAATAATTAATAAACAATAATAAATTTGGGATTTCCATAGGGTGTTTAAAAATCTGATTGTGTCCGGCAATTCTATAACAGAGACTAGGCAGTAATGAGTTTCTCCCTTTTAGTAATAAAAGGACAACAGCAGAGTTTAAAGTTTCATAATGTTATATGAAAACGCATTTGGAAAAAAGTAATAGAATTACATAAGTGGTAAGTCAAGAATATTTCTGTATACTCATTTTGTAACAAGTTTGCACAGTGCTAAAAAGATCCCAGAAGTTAGGGAGAACTAAAAACATAATTAAAATTCAGCCATCATTTCCCTAATGTACAGGGGGTAGAACTGGCCTTAGATGAAGAGAAAGTCTGTAATTATACATATGACATTTATTTGTCAAAATAAATATGGCTGTCCCTATTTCTCATGTATAAATAGGTACCAAGGTTCATGTTAGTAAGTGTGAATAGTTATTGAAAAGGTCATTTCAAATCACAATTAGGTTCAAATCACAATTAGGTTCAAAGAAAGGGATTTGTTCAGCTCACATTTAACTTCAAAGAAAGGGGTTTGTTTCCCAAGGATTTAGCTAAATCATATAGCAGTGTAATAATTTCAAAATATTTAGGTATTTATTTATCCAGATATAAGAAAGCTTTTAATTTTTTTCTTAGTGACTGGGGCATTTTTGAATGGTGTATAGTCCACCAGAAGTGAAGTATTCATCTCTCTGGGATAAATAAAGTCATATACAATACTCTTCGCTTTGGCAAATAAACTTTTCTTTGGAAATTAAAAACAAAACAAAACAAAACAAAAAACCTGGGCCGAGTCAGCAAACAGAATTAGTTTAGAGCTCACCTCACCTTTTGAACATTTGCAAAAAGTAACTGAATTCAATACATTGGAAACAAGAAGCATTCTAAGGGAGTTTGAGGTTCCTAAGACCTGTTTAAGTACTTGTGATAATTAGGAAGGTGTCTAAGTAAAATTCTGAAGTAAACTGTTGTTGTTCAAGTGCAGAGTTGATTTCCCTGGGAAAGGTACATGGTATTGACAACCACTATCTGGAAGGACACGAAGGAGAGTAGAACACAAATCAATAACTGTAAAAGATACAGACAGCCATAGCAGCACTGAAGATGAAAGAGTACTTATGTGTAGAACCATGGGAAGCAGGGAAATATTTTATTTGTGGCCTTGAAATTATGCATACATCTCCATCCTGGTCCACTGCTTTTCTTCACTGGTAGGATTAGCTTGTTATAAGAACTGGGGAGTACCTTCTCTACTAGCTTTAGTTTTACTTCTGGTTTCAGAGTGTAATGCATATCTCTATAGAGTGGATCAGTCAGAACCTTGATGGGGACCTTGGTAAGAATTCCACAGATTCTACACATATAAGTAGAAATTAGTAACAATCTAGCACCTGCTGAAGATCGTCAATTTGGGGTAGATTTGGACATAAAAGATACATCCAAATCATCTATGATTAGATTATGAGTCAGTGGATCCACTGGGCTCTCTAGAAAGTCACCTTAGGAAACTACAAAATAAGGCATTTTATTTGCATAGTGATTTATATATAACAAACAGCTTTCATTTAAAGAAAGTCCTCATTTATATACTGTGATAATCAATTTCAATTTAACAATATATTGCCACTGAATGCAGAATGGGGAAGAGATATGAACATTCAGCTCCCATAATAAAGTGCATATCCTGTCTGCCATGCTAGTGAGGTCACAAAAGAGGAAGGAACAATCCTTATTTAAAAATTAAGGGTGAGAATTATAAAATAAAACATCAGGATTGCCAAAATTATAGTTATCTGTCACATGGGTAATTGGGTAAAATTATGTGATGATTCAGTTGTTTTTTGTGTTTTTTTTTTTTTTGATATTTTGTGGCATTTCTCCTTGTGAATCTAAGAGTAAAATGCAAAGATCGGGCACTTCATTCTCCTTTCATTAGAAACCTTCATTCTTTACCCACTTATTTTTTCTTTCCTTTCATTTTCTTAGCTAATGCAGTACAATTATTTTTCTAAGTTCTTTCTTTCTTCTTAAAATATTTATAGCCATCATTATTAAGAAGTTTCATTCATTGACAACTTTTACTTACATGGGAGCATGTACCGGTTATTTTTGAAAACCATTAGTTGTTTCTGGGTCTTATTCTGCTTTTGTGTTAAAACTCACTCAAATTTTTCAGCAAAGTATTATATGTCCAATAATGAGATCTTCCAATTGTACTCTTTGTTAGTATATCAAATTCACTCATGGTTAAGGCCATTCACACAAAGTGAGGGGTTGGGGTCATAACAGAGACAAAGACCATTATTGAATCTTGCCTGGAGGTGTGGAAGAGTTCTTTCTGAAGTCTACATGGATTTACCATGTCTTTGCTTTCAGAACTGAATTAGGGGCTAATCTAATTTAAAGGAAAGACAAAAAAAATTTTGTCAAAACACCACAGCTTTTCTAAACATTTGATATCTTTACGGTATTTGCTGTTTGAGACTTGTAGATCATCCTCAGTGTCTTCCTTACCTGTCTTTTGCATTAAAAAAAGTAATCCAAGGTTCCTAATAACATGTGAAACAACTGATATAATTTTACAGCCATGGATATATGTCCTTAAGACTATTTTAAATTATTTTGTTTATTTCTATTTCCCAAAGCCAGGTTTTAGAAAGAATCTCAATCTAGACTTAGAAGTAGATTTAAAATCAAGTGCCTTTCTCTATCATGAATGGATTTAACTAAACTTTTCAGGGTTTCAGGATTACCAGAATGACAAGAAAAAAGATCAGAGGAAAGGATAGGAGAAGATCACTTGCATACATTAATAGAGGAAATAGGAAAAGCAGGATAAAAAAGCAGTTGGGTTCAAGTTTTGCTTAGAGAGATTCAGGAGAAAATATTTTATTTTTCTAAATTATCCATGTTCCTTTGCAAAGAAAATAGGAAAGTGATTTTGGAATCTGAGTTCTTTTTCAGTCATTCTTGACATGTTTGGTTAATGTTTATATTATTTCCTTTCCCCCTATATTACTAGAAAATTCTTTTTTTGTGTGTATGTGTATTTGTATGTGAGAATACACAGTAAACACTTAGTCAATATTTCTATTTGCCTCCAGAACAATATAATAATATCTGAGTGTTACCAATTTTAACTCAACTCAATTCTTATTAGCATTATTGGTTGTTATTTTAACCCTTTAAATCCCTTATATTAAAAATTAAAAATATGCAATCAATGGTTAAATTCAGGTGTTTATCAAAATTTTACATACTTCTTGCTTTTTTTAATCTCACGCTTTCATTCTAGGTTTCTTTTCTCCTTTTTAAAAACTGCCTCTAAAAGTGTTCAGCTGTCTGATAAAGTACTCAATAGTCATATATGGCTATTAAAATTTATGAAAATGTTTTTTTTTTAATTCAAAATTCAGTTACTCTGTCACATTAGCCACATTTCAAGCACTCAATAGTCATTTGTGGCTGGCTCTTTATTGGACTGTGCAGATGCAGAACATTTTTTTTTTATCACATAGAATCAGACAACCCTGGCCTATACTGTAGATTTGTTAGTATTACTGTTGCCTGGTTTTAAATTGCATATTGGAAATGTATGAAATTTGATCTGATGATTGTTGATAAAGCATAAAGAACCCTCAATGTGGGTGACAAAACTGACTTCATGAATTTTCTAGGCAAATGACACCTGCATTAGGATGCAATTTCCTTAAAAAAAATGCTCAAGCAGGTCTTCCTATATGCACTCAGGAAGAGTAGATTTGATGATTTCTAACCTAAACAAGGAGAAATGCTCATTGGCTCCTACCCAAAATCATGGCTGCTTTAATGATTTCACTATTTTATCCTTCTCCCCCAGACTCCAATTTATAACTGGTTTATTCCGGTCTTCTAGTCTCTGGTATATTTTCCAAGAGCAAAGTTTCTTTAATCTTATGGTTTTTAAGGACTAAGTGTTCTCAGTAATGTTGTTTCATATTATAAAATATCCTTTTTAATTTCAAAGAATAAGAAATTTTAGTATTATATCCTCCATGCTAATTAGCAAGAAGAGCATTACAGTTTGCCACACCACACTTGAACGGAAGTTCTTCCAGGATACAGAAATTAGGGCTGACAGTTATTTCCTCTCAACTTTTAAGATAGTATTCTATCTTGTCTTTCTGGCATATCCTCTACCATTTGGATAGCCTGCTGATAGTTTAATTACAATTGCTTCATAAGTAATCTGTCTTTTCTTCTCAGCTTTTTTCATTTAGTTGTCTTGGGTGTTTTGCTGACTCATGTATCTAGGCCTGCGTATTTTTTTAGGTATTTTATTTATTTTGTTTGGGATTCATTACCCTGCTCAAATTGAATACATATCTCTTTCAATAATTCTACCAAATTCTTAATAACTATATCTTCAAATGTTACTGCTAAAGCCTTTCTTGCAGAACTCTGGTGGGAAGAATAGTAATTGTATCCTCTCTTCCAGATTCCTTTGACTCTATAATTTTGCATCTTGCTATTTTTATTCTCTAGGTTTCATAGGACTAATTCATTCATATCTCTCTTACAAGTATTATTTCTCCTTAAGCAATGTCTATAATATTGCTTAAGCCATCCATTGAATTTATAACTTCAATATTATACTCTTTGTTTTTAGGAAATCATTTATTTATGCATGTCTGTTTTTTTTAAAGGGTTTAATAAATAGTATTGTATTTTCTCCTAACTTTTTTGAGTAATTCCTTCACTTCTTAAATGAATTAAACATGCTTACAATATATTCATTTGATAATCATAATATCTGAAAATCTTCCTATAATTTTCTTGTTTTGTTACTAATTGTTTGCTAGAATGTTTTATAACTTGAACATTTATGTTTATATGGCTAGTGCTTTATTTAGATTAAGGTATAAACCAAATAAGAAATTTTTGTTTGGACCTTATATCCAATAACATTCTCAAATAGAATCACTTTACAGCAATTTATTAGGTTAGCTTTTCTAAACTATTCTGGTAGTAGGTGTATAAGTCCAAAACCCTGTGAAAATGTCTGCTTTCTGAGTGGATTTAAAAAATTTTAACACAGAATCCATTTTCAACCAAATATGTTATTTTTTCTTATTTTTGCCACTGTCTTTTTTTTAATTCATTCCTTTTCTCATAGTAAAAACATTGAGGACATTGATTATGTGCAGCATTCTGTTATAACTCTTCATTTTGTTTGGCCTCATGTCCTTAACTCTTTTCTCTGCAAAATTAAAATGCAAGGCTCAATAATAATGTCATATTCAAAGGCCAATAAATCAGATGAAGCTTCAGTTTTATTTTATCATTTTTAACACCATGTTATGATTGATTCCAGTCTCTGATTTCACATGTTGAAGCCCTAACGCTTAAAGTGACTATATTTAGAGATAGGGTTTTTAAGGAGAGAATTAGGGTTAAAGGAGGTGATAAATGTGAGTCTTAATCCAATAGGACTGGTTTCCATCCTATAAGAAAAGGAAGAGACAGCAAAGATATGTGCGCAAAGAATACAGAATGAGAAGATAGTCTTCTTCAAGTCAAGGAGAGAGACTTTCGTAAAAACCCCAAAAGCTAACCTCTTCTTGATCTTGAACTTCCAGCCTTTAGAACTGTGAAAAAATAAGCCTCTGTGTGTAAGTCACCCATCTGTGACTTTTGCTCTGACAGCCTCAGAAAACTAATATACCATCTATAGTTTTTTGTGTGTTGTGTTTTTTTAGAGGAGGTAGTCACTGGGGATTTTTACTTATCTTATATGAATTCAAGTATGTATTTGAAATATTTTTTAAAAAAAGGTCAAACTCTTGGAAATATCCAAAAGTGTTTACTGAGTTTATGTAGTGTCTTACTGGTGATATCTTATTTTGTAGGGGTATCCAGATTATTTGACACTTTATTTACTATTGATTGGGATATTTTATAACTAAGTGCAGAGGTGAATTTGTGGAAGACATTACTATGCAAATTGTTCTCATCTGAGACCAATGTAAATGACTGCTGTCCTAGTCAAAAGATAATCTCAAAGGTTATCCTTTATGGTCCCAAAGAACATTTTCCATTTTGTATCTCATTTGGCAATCTTAATCCACTATTTACATACAAAAAAGTTTCTGCTGGAACAGAAAGCCTCTGCTCACAAATGCCCTCTGAACCAGCTTTTCATTTTACTGGTTCCATCATTAATGAGTTGTTTAATAAATCTTTGACATGCACTAATTTTACATGTGTTAGAATACCATGTTTTTAGCTTTTTTGAGTATCACACTTTCAACATTTTTGGGCCTTCCACTAAGATGCTCATGAGGATTAACCAATCAAGAGCAATTAGTATGCAGCACAAGTGGAGTAAGAATATATCACATGCTGTTTAATCCCAGGCATGACAATTTTGGGCTCCCTGAGTGATTTCTGAGAGGGACTGATCGTTTCTGATTTTATGGTTTTGTTTGCTTATGGTTCTTGGGTACGTTTTATTCTGGTTCTGGTTTGTTTTTGACCTTTTCCCCATTAGTGGCAGAAAAGACTGGAACTTTGGTTTTGTGATCTGACCATTTGGTAATCTCTGTTAGTAGGATGGGAATCTATTCTATGCTGAGGAAAGGAGATTTTCTTTATTTTTTTATTATTTATTTATAATATGTTTATCAATTTTTTAGCTCAAAGCAATTAAGAAAATATGTCAAGACTATTAAAAAGAATGAACCTTTAGAATTAGACATTTCATTAATAAACTAGTGGTTCTTCCTTTGTTCTGATTATTGTCTGAAACCTGCTATATACTACAAAGTATTAATTGAATTTTCTGGAAAAATAGCAAAAGGACTATGAATAATTGATGCTTCAAATAACAATATCAAGTTATAAATTTATCAGAGTATACTAAAAAAATGAATTGTGAGTTCTGTATTTCTTCTTGTCCAGATAGACCTCTTAAGCTGATTGCTGACCCAAGACCCAACAAAACAGCAATTATTTGCAATTTATAAAACACTGCATAAACAAATTAAAAGTCTATATTTGTACTTAATTTTTTATAAAATTGTTATTATATTTTTATGTTACTATTTTAATAGTCTGTTTTCTGATAAGTAAATGAAGAATATATCTTTTTTTAATGCTTAATATACAAGTAGATTAGTATTAGTAGATTGTGCTTTTAGAAACTGAAATTCAGAAATCTAAATATGTATATGACTCTCACTGACCACTCAAAATTCAAAAGTAAATATTTTTCTGAAGGTTAGGTAAAAATACTTAATTGGTTCAATGAGAATATGTCTTCTACTTAAGAGGATATATTTGGACAGTAAATTGTGTTACCAAAGCCATGAGTGTCATATCTGAAAATACCACTTATGCAATCAGGTATCGTAACCCTACAATTAATGATCAAGTGCTGTACTTTATATGTGCAGCAAATGCCAACAAAGCCCTCAAGAGGAAGTTGGCATGCTACCTGTTCTATGTGCAAAGCCTCACAGTAAAAAGTAACTTCCTTGAAGGCCAGAAACCTTGGTAAACTTTTGTGACCTCAACAAAAGGTGATGGTATATTTCTTGGGCTTGGTGCCTAGCCTGGGCCTCATAGAGAAGAGCAAATAATACATCCTCTTGAAAATACAACCCTAGATTGCTTATAAAAATTACAGGTAGACATTAATTTTCTGGTCTAATATTCGCTTAATACCAAATCTCCATTTGCTGACCAATATGAGGTGATTTTTACATGTTAATTAATCCTTTCTGGGTCTATGAACCAGGCAAGAGTATAATGAGACCATTGTTTTATAGTGAATAATAATTCTTGAGATTTATTTATGACTAGAGGCCTGATGCACGAAGATTCATGCAAGAATGGGCCTTCCTCCCCCTGGCTGCAGGCACCACCTTTGCTTTGGCCTAAACCACTTTTCTGCCTTCCCATGCTGCCCAGAAGCCCGGAGCTGCTGGGGTGGTGCAGAATGCCTGCGTTGTTGACACAAGTGTCCCACCTTGTCCCTGGCTGCTTGGCGCCTATATATGCAAATTAACTCACCATCTTTGTTGATTAATTTGCATACCCACTGCTGATTGGCTGGTGGCCATCACAAAGGTACAGTCAATTTGTATCTTTCCCGTTTATTAGTGTACATTATAAAGATGAACAGTATTAAGAAAAATATCTAAAACTTGGTATTTGACAAAACGAACTAGTAGGATATTTTTTCATTATAGTGCTAGGCATTGTGTAGCAGGAATTATCTATTTCTCTAGGTGTATGTACATGTGTTAGGCATTAGACTAAAATATTTTACAACTCTGTAAGGATAGAGGTTAATTTATAGAAAATCAAAAATAGTAAAGAGAATTTTTGTCAAATAGCTATTATAATAATTTCTGTTCAGTAGACTAGATAATCTCAAGGGCTGTAACTTACTGCTATGCAGTATTTTAATTTTTTATGTAATGCTAGCAATGTTTAAAAAAATTCTGTTAGAATATATAAATCAGTCTTCCTCAACTGTTCTTTGAACCTTTACCTTTTTACTATTAGTTAATAATCATTGATGTGTGTTCATTTTCTATATTTATGAGTTCTATTTTCTAACTTTTGAAAATAATATTTTAGCAGAAAGAATTTTGTCCTATCCTGTTCAGCATTTTTTTATAATTCTTAAATGTGTGGTTTTTCATGCTATCTAATCTTTCACATTTCCAGGAATAGATGTTTCATTCTATCTTTGGACTCCATTAGCTTTTCTGTACAGTGTATTGATGGAGTTGAAAGAGACAAGCATTTGCAAACCTCTGATTAATGTTGGAGTCCCTTTAGAAGTACTTTTCTTAGAGATTGGCAGGGGGAGAGGAAAGGGATTCTGAGGCCAGTACAACACTAAAATAGTTTACTTGATTTTCTGAGGTTTTTGACTCAGGATGAAGGGCAAGAGATTTTATGTGGACTTAGAGAAACAACAGATCTTTGATTAAGGTTAGAGAAATTTCTCTGAACTTCCTTACTCCAGATGTATTCATACAGACTCATGGGCTTCAGAAACTGTGGTGATCATTTTATTCCTTCCCGAAATGTGTTCTTCTGTGTTACCATAGGGATGGAGGCAGCTGCTTTTGAGCAGAGACTTCAAGTTCAGAATTCAGCTGCAATTGTGTTCACTCAGGCTCCGGCTCAGTAGTTTGCAGCCCCAAATGCACTTCAAAAAAGATGCTTTTAAGAAAGTGTCTAGGCTTCACCTCAGACCCACTAAATCACACATAGTATATTAGCCTTTTATATAGAGAGATAATAGATGTTGCCCTGAAAAACTAATCATTTTTATTTAATTTCATAATAGTAGATAGACAGCCTTAATAAAATAATTAAATCATTGATTATATATGGCAGCAAAATGCTGCAAAAGCTGTGCTATTTAATAAAGTCTATTTGATAAAAAATTTAGAAGTTGGGGCTTGTCAAATGGAATATCAAATCAAAACTGCAGTATAAACAATCTGATTCATACAGCTGTCTTCTTAGGTAGTTTTAATTCAAAGTACAAACACTTTCTAATATGCTGACATTTTATTGATTTTATACACTTTGATAAGCAAATAGCAAAGAAAATAATATGCAATGATTTGGGGAATTTCCTTATGTGCTCAAAAAAGCAATGTGTATATTTTTCCTATTTAAAGATAGACCTAGAGAAATTGGAAATATCAATGTACTTTGAGTTAGAGCTCCTGCAGTGATAAAGAAGAGACATTCATTCAAATTAATTCAACTGTAGAAAATTTCTTCCAGGTTATAGGAGGCAATGGGAATGTAAGTATTGCATTAATTCTTGTGCCATGCGAACTGGGGTCAGGCAGCCTCTAGGAAGAAAAAGAAAAGCTGCCCTATATTCTTCTCTTAAGGACTTTCTGTTCTCTCATCTCAGCCAATATCCCTCAATTTTCTCTCTTCTTCCAAATGACTTATTCACTTAAGAAAAAGAAAAAAACTCTTTTGTTGGAACTTTTGTTCATTATCAGAGTCTATATTCTATCTACATTAAAAATACTTACATTTATAATTTAATTTATTTTGGTACATTTTCATGGTCATAAGGAACCTGAAGATACCTCCTGTGTAGTTCAGTTTTGTTTTACTGTTCTACTGACAACCTTGGTGATGATGGATAAACACTCTAATGAGGAAGCCAGACAAATATGATAGGACAGAATAGGTTCTTAATACATTAGAATGAATGGAAGTTTTCTACAAGACCTATTATATGGAGTACATGTCACCGAAATGAATATTTAGATGTGTTAAATTGAGATTTGGGCATAAATATAGAAATAGCTGTACTTATTCAAAGTGGATAAAGCAATATATAATGAGATAAAGATTACATGATTACAGCACAAAGCACAGTGTAATCAAAACTCAGAATATATCAGGATAATATATCTGAGACCCAAAGTTTCTGAAGAAGGATTTGTAAGATTAGAGAGAACTTCAATTTTTTATATTTCACTTATGGTACGTGAATCAGGGACATATTTTAATAAATCTTTCTCTGATCAATGAGAAATATTAATTAAAAATTTAACTATAATTTTCTTCATTGAATAGAAAGTACAATGAAATATTACTAAGCCCATTAAAAAACACACACATGGTGCTAACAACAAAAAGTCCATGCCCTGATAATAATCACAAACACACCACTGCTACTGCTTATGACAGGATAAGATCACATTTTTGAAATAATTCAAACACAGTTAAGGGCAAGTGAAAAATAAAGCACATGGTCAAACTGTCTCAGTCAAGCTGACATTTGTGAAAGAAGGTTACTAGAGTAGAGAATGCGGACATGGCCTCCTAAGACAGCCAAGTAATATATGCCCTGTGTCAAACACATGCTTCAGGTGTCTGTCTCCCAGCCCGTAAAAAGATCTTGAGACCAAATGCCAACATTGTAAGTAAACTAATAAAAGCATTTTTGCTACAATGAAAGGTCACTTTGATCAATCCTTTGACTTTGCAAAGGCATGTGTCATTTATCTGTTTTGTTGCTGTTATTTGTTAGATCTCCGAAATGCTGATAAAATTACTAAAAAAAAAAAAAAATCCATACCCAAATCACTTTCCAATCAGAAACATTGGCACACAAAAAGTGGATGTTATTATTATTAAGATGTCTGTGTACTCATATAAAATAGAAGCTCTACATTAATTCCTAGGAGGTGGTGATTACAGAAAGGAATGAACTGAAGTATTCCAAATTTAATGAAACCATATTGAATCAGAGATGCAGTGTGTCATTACTGTCACTAGAGGGAAATCTGAGAGGGACTTAGGAGAAAGGAAGTTTATTGTTATGGCTGTAAGTCGAATAAAAGATCCCGTGTGAATAAATTTTCTAAACAGCATGCTTACTTCAGGGAAAATGAAACATAGAATGTCTGAGAAAAAGCCATATTGTCAAGCTATATTGAAATAATTGTTTCTCAGCAAGGAACAAGATCTGTCAGATGCCCATCTTTAGACTCAAGTGCTCTAGTGCCATATGTTTCAATAAAATGGCATGAGATTTTATCAAAGAGGAGAAAAATATCAACTAAAATAAGTGTTTTAAGCAGATATCGGATGATAAATAATGATGGTTTAAAACCCAATTAAAAAAACAACAATCAACAAAAACAAAAAACAACAATATAGCTTGAGTGTCTGTGTTCAGACCCAGAGTTAGGGCACAATGTGGTTCAGGTTGCTAAAAAATAATAATTTTCCTCCCATTATTGTTAGAAAGAATATATCAAAAAATTATTATAACTATGAACATTCTTAATTTCAATAATTAAGTGTTCAGTTTAGCAGAAAAGAACATGCAGAATGATAAAGGAAAGTGCAGATTTTCACCTATTATAACATTCTCTTTTCTTCACTCAGTGCTAACCACTAGTCATCTCTTCCAGGTAAAATGTCACTGCCCAGCTCTCTTATTTTATTTAGAAGTTTTGCAACATTTACTCTTTTCATTTTT